>JAQHUG010000688.1:6122-25275 GCA_028555095.1 Dicrostonyx torquatus | reverse complement strand
CAAAAAAAAAAAAAAAGTAAAGTATTATGTTTATACAGCTCATTTTACAATAAAATGTATAATTAAAAATTGCAGATTAATAGGTAGTCATTTATAATAGTCAAACTTGTAGTCATGTTAGTTAGGTTTTCTAGATATAGAGATATATTTCAAATATATAATCTTCAACACCTCAAAGACCTACAGAATATGGCATTTAAAATGTTTTAAGGACTTAGACTTTTCTTGACAATGAGCTACATTTGCTTCTGGCAGCATAGATTTACTTCTGAGATGATGGGCACTGAAGAAACTCCTTATGGAGTTTACTGTTATTGTGGCAAGGGTAGCCATTTGGGCAAGAAGCTGCTTGTGCCTGGAGTGTTTGATGTGCTGTGTAAACTGTATGCAGGACCCACAGAAATGACTGCTGAACACCTTTCAAGTGTTCTGCTTCATGGAAAAGTCTGCCAGATACTATGGGCTTGTAGGCTGAAGATGGATGCCCAACATTACAGAAGAGCTTTGGGTAACGAGATGTCTCTGTCAATTCTAGAGTTTTGGAAGTTGTTTACAATGCACTTCCTGTTTACTTAGGTAATATATCATTTCCTTCTGGGGTCTTTGAAGAGTTGAAGACAGTTACAATTTTTCTTAGTTATAATAAAAGATAAATTAGATATAAAACTTTAGACTCACAAAGAAGTAATATAACTATAATTTTTTCTTGATAACTATTTTTGTTATATGCAATTTTACTTTGTTAAAGTTAAAACCTTCCTTTTTATTTAGACAAAAAAGGGGAGATGATATAGTATTTTCCTCTGTATGCTGTGAATATGTTTTACTACCATTGGTCAATAAAGAAGCTGCTTTGGCTTATGGCAGGGCAGAATAAAGTCAGGTGGGAAATTTGAACAGAGATACAGAGAGAAAGTAGGAGAAGTCAGGGAGACGCTATGTAGCTGCTGAAGGAGGCAGACACCAGAACCTTCCCAGTAGGCCACAGCCTCGTGGTGATAGACAGATTACTAGACATGGATTAATTTAAGATGTAAGAGTTACTTAAAAAGAAACCTGAGCTAATAGGCCAAGCAGTGTTGTAATATAGTTTCTGTGTGATTATTTGGGTCTGGGCAGCCAGGAACTAATGAGTAGTCTCTGTCTACACTAGATAGCCCCGGGTAGCCTGGAACACACCATGTAGATCAGGCTGTGCTTTGCCTCCCAAGTGCTGGGATTAATGGCACAAGACACTCTAAATAAGGTTTTCAGAGATAGAGGTATGGGATTCAGGCTGCGGGTTGACTGAGCAGCTGGAAGGAGCTAAAGAGCAAGGCAGTTGTAAATCTTTTGTTCTGTTGCTCTTGATAATTAATGTCCCAGAATCCTTTCAGATCTTAAGAGAGAATGTTCTGGGCCAACACGTCTCTGCAGGAAAAGGCGCTTGCCACACAAGTCTAAGAATCTGAATTCAGTCTCCAGAACTCACGTAAAGATGGAAGGAAGGAAAGAAAGAACTGACCCTGCAAAGCGGTCCTCTGGCCTCCAAGTACAAATGGTGGCATGCACACACACATAATCAAGATAATCACTTCTTAAATGGAAGAGTGACTATTCTAAGCAAGCAAAGAAAGTTGAGTGAGGGTGGGGGATGACATGGGAGAGAGCCCTGAAAGGGGCAACGCCCACCTCTGATGGATTTGTTTTGTGCAAGAGGCAGCAAGGGCACATGAGCCCTGCCAAGATAGGAGCCAGGCTCCGAGTCTTCGTCATCAAAAACGTATATGGACAGGGTCTCCCGCCTCAGATACTGGTCCAGGTCCGAGTTCACAAGCACTGGAAACAGAGCCTGGTCTTTAAAGTGTGGACTGTCGCTGGCTGGGATGACGGCAGTGTCATGGTCAGGAAAGGTGAAGAAGCGGTACATGACATACGGGCTGGGCTGAGTTCCCAGCCACCGACTCCGGAGACCGCAGCACCTGGTGATTTCAATCCGCAGTTCATTCCGAAATGTCCAAGTCTCGGATCTGGACTGGAAAGATGTTGATCTTGGACTCAGGGCAGCCTGAGACACCGCTATAGGTGACCTAGAAACATGTTCTGCCAGGTGGTGAGGAAGCCTGATGACTATGGTCTGCCTGTCCCTGGCTGGCTCTGGTAGCTGCAGGGTAGCTCATTGTAAGGTTAACCCTACTGCATGATAGAGAGATTGGAGCAAGCTTTGATCCCAGTTCCCACACAGTAGGGGAAGAGAAACGACTCCCACATGTAGTCCTGCGACCTCTACACACACACCATGGCATGTACAAACACAATAAATAATTTATGTTGTTTATTCATTTTAACTGAATATTAGATTTTATTTCATAGAAAGTTAGTGAAGCTATAGCAGTGGGGAATATCTGAACTAAAGCTTAGAGAAGAAAAAAATGATGACCAAAATGGGAGGAACTCAACAGGTGTTCCCTGTGGAAGGGCAGTGCTGCAAGCCACAATCACCGCAGTACTAGGTGAGGCTACGGTTAGAGTGAAAGTTAACGGTCCCCAAATTTCCAGCTCTAGTGAAGACTGACATACCGGACAGGAAGGTCACCAACTCGATAAAATGAATGCTGAACGCAGTGGGAGGGAACTGCCAGGCCAGACACCTAGTAACAGGGCTGACGAGTGGGACTGACCTTGAAGTCAGTGTGGAGTAGGAGGTCTGGGTGTTAAAACTGAATCTGACTTTTGCTACTGGGGAATTGTGAAAACCTGCCCAATCCAGTATCTGAAAGCATAGCCCTCCAAGATCACCTTCATTTCGGTGTCAATCACTGAATGTAATAAAAAATTACAGCTCCATAAAGAGAATGATAGAGAAAAGCTGATTTGTTCACAACAAAGAAAAGTACCTAACCATGGGCAGGAATTCATTTCTGCTCACGTCTAACGATGGGAAGAATCTGGACTGACTTTGATATAGCAGCTTTCATGGTCACAAGCACTCACAGGGAACAGGAAAGCAAGGCCTCTCAAGGGCTGCCTGGCTGATGACCTAAGATGTATAAGTACATCTTTTTTCTCACCTCATCCTTCCGGGCCTTCCAAGCTCCAAGTGCATTGACTGACAGGTAGGCCTGGGCTTTCTTTTGCTTATTGCAGGCCTGGAGGCTGGATTTTAGCGGCAAGCGCAGCCTTATCCAGTACTCTAAAACCCCCAAGTCTTCTCCACCAGCTCCTGAATGGCGAAAGCATGAAAGGCATGGAAAACAGAGTGTAGTAAAAGTCAAGGGTAGAGCAGAAGCCAGGGTGCTGCAGTGCGTGACATCACAGCACTTGAGAGGCTGAAGCAGGAGGATTGTCATGAGTCCAGGGCCAGCCTGGGGCAGAGGATAGAAAAGGGAAAATACCAGAAAGCAACTCCAGGCTTTGGCAGTTTCTTTGCTTTCCCAAAGCCTCTAGTCCTAAGAACTACAAGAAGCCAAAAGCACTTACCAGTAAGTGTGGCCAAGCCGTGGACTTTCTCCACAGTCTCTAGCACCTTATCAAATGAAATCCATCCAGTTGCAAGGATATGATGCTCACTAGCCACAGCCTGATGGAGATCAAGCCGGACTGAAGTTTCTTGAAGGTAGTGCAAGAAAAGGGAATCTGTTTGCACTACAAATTGGGAGGTGAAATCATAGAGGGGCTGTGGCCCAACAGAGAATGGGGTGCAATGGGTTTCAAAATCATAGAAGGAATAAGTGCAGAAAGTGGTAGGCTGGGTATCTCCAGCCTGTATGAGGGCACCGGGTGTCATGAAGGCCTGGTGTATGTGCAGTTCCAAAAGGTTCTCATTTCGACGCAGCAGAGGAGCGTCCACTTCATCCTCACCTCTGTGGGCTGGCATTGACTCCGGACACAATGACGGCTGCCAAGTGCCATAAGCAATGTCTCTGAGCTGCTCTACAGGGGAAAGAACACTGCCTATGCATTAAAAGGTAGAGAGCTCATCCTTGGGGTATGGAGGATAAATGGAAGGAAAATAAACCATGGAAGGCCAAGCCGAGATTATTTCAAGAAACCACATGATTAAAAAGAAAAGCAACATGATGACAAACAGAACTTTTGAATTCTAAAGGCCAAATGAGCCTCATAGGAAATGTCTGCCTCATAGGAAAGGCCAAGTGAGGGGCTGGGACGGGAACACTGCAATCAGGAGGCACAAGCCATCGCACTAATGACATTAACTCACATCCAGGGCCTGTGGATTCCTAGGTTACTCTCAAACAGTGTTTCCAAAGGATTGTGCCATTAACCTTGGAAAGGTTGCCTAGAGCCGGCTCAGTTATGAGAGGGCTGTTGTTCTCTGTTCAGACATTGATTTCATTACAAGAGATCAAGAAATCTACCTTGAAATAAAGGGTAATGAGTTAAAATGTAAGAAAGAAAATTTACAGGAAAGAGACTGAAAATACTGTCAATGGGATGTGAGACCTGGAGACTGGCAGAATCTGCACATTGTTCTCGAGGCCAACAATGAGAAACATTGTAGATGTAGGCCGCTTCATACCAGGAGCATCTGAATCCTGACAGTGTGTTGATGGTGAATGATGGAGACACGTGCCTTTGATCCCAGCACTTCAGAGGCAGAGGCAGGCGGATCTCTGAGTTCAAGGTCAGCCTGATCTACAGAGTGAGTTCCAGGACAGCCAGGGCTACACAGAGAAACCCTGTCTCGGGGTTGGGGGAGAAGACAAAGAAGAAAGAGTTAAATCAGAAGAATAAAAATTTTCTAAGTACATCAGAATGTTTATTATTCATTTGTTTATTCATTTACTTGTTTGTTTGCTTATTGGCCTGGAAAGATGGCTCCATGGCTAAGAGCTCTTCCAGAGTACCTGAGTTTCATTCCCAGCACCCACGTAAGATGGCTCACAGCTGCCTATAAGTCCGGCTCCAGGGGCTCCAGCATTCTCTTCTGGCCTCTGTGGGCACCTGCACACATCTGCATGTATTTCCACACAGACATAAATGTGTGTGTGTAAGTGGAACTAAAACTAAATCGTTTTTTAAAGAATGGGATGTGGTGGTAGCTGGAGAGATGGGCCCGTCCATAAGAACACTGGCTGCTCTCCCAGAGGAACTGAGTTTGACTCCCGTACCTACAAGGTAGCTAGCCCGTAACTGTCTGAAGCAGCAGCTCTACTGGACTGACACCCTCTCCTCATCTTTGCAGGTCAAACATGGTACGCAGACATACAGCAAAACACCTATATAAATAAAAATGCTGCTCTGTCAGCATATATGTATGTATACCCCGTGTTTCCACAAGGACAGAGAAGGTTGGTGGATCCTGGGACTGGAGTTACAGATAGTTGTTGGCCTTCCTGTGAGTTCTGGGAACTGAAACCAGGTCAGCTGTTCTTAACTTCTGAGCCATCTCTCCAGCACCCGGTGTCTTATGTGTAAAGGTGGGCAGGAGAGAGGCTGTCAATCAAGATGGGACAGTAGGTAAGTGTGCTGGCTGCCAAGCCTAAGGACCTGAGTTTGAATCATTAGAGCCTACAAGATGGAAGGAGAGAACCAGTTCCTGCAGGCTGTCCTCTAACCCCATAAGTGTGTCATGTTACACACACACACACACAGGATATAAATGCTTTTAAAAAAAGAAAAGGAAATGTGGTATTGAATGCCCATTCTCTCAGGATGAGGAAACAGGCAGGAGGATTGCACGTTTGACACCAGCCTAGATTACACAGCAGAAGTCTCAGGCTCAGTGGCACACGCCGTTAATCCAAGAATTTGGGAGGCAGAGGCAAGTGGATCTCTATGTGTTGGAGGCCATTCTGATCTACAGAGTGAGTTCCAGGACAGCCAGAAAACCCTGTGTTGAGAAAGCAAAAAAGAAATAACACAACTAAGTGGTATGCATGGAAAAACTACTCTGCCTCGGCAGAGGTCAAAGCACAGTAAATGAAAGCAAACGGCCTTCAGACACAGGTAACGTGTTTGCCCTGAGACAGACCTGGAGTCTGAGCCAAGAGGACTCAATTCAAGGGAGGATCGCCTTTTTTTTTTTCTTCCCTCGAGACAGTTTCTCTATGTAGCCCTGACTGTCCTGGAACTCGCTCTGTAGACCAGGCTGGCCTCAAACTCACAGAGATCCACCTTCTTCTGCCTCCCAAGTGCTGGGATTAAAGGCGTGCGCCACCACCGCCTGGCAGAGGACTGCCTTTTTACTTGGCAGCAGCCTTATCAAACTCACCCCGGTGTGGTAAGCCCCATGCACCTCTAGTGCTGTGCTCACGAGAAACAAGCTTATGGCTGACTCTCTTGCCAGAAAAGAAAATCTACTCCACAGTGGCTCTTTCTATGTTGATGATAGTGACTTGTGTTCTGCTTTAAATGTCAGACTGTGGTGAGTTTGATGAGGGTTAAGTCATCTCTCCTGACACTCAGCATAATAACTAAGCCTGCTTCTGGACACTCAAGGTAGAAACCAGACCCTGTTCCTGAACTGACATAAGAAGACAGCTTCCCTGCCTCTGCTAACATCCTTGTATTGCAACAGAGATTTTAGAGAAAAATCACTGGAAAGAATGACAAAGATCTATTACCTGGCAAGAACTGCCTTTGAGGCTGCCAGGCTTGTGTTGGAGAAATGACTGACAGGAAAGGAGACCATCACCAAAGAGTCATTTAGGGTGATCTGGAAGCACCACTGGTCCTGTTGAAATTCTCCAGAAAAATCAGGTACTCGGGACTGGAGAGATGGCTCAGAGGTTAAGAGCACTGGCTGCTCTTCCAGAGGTCCCGAGTTCAATTTCCAGCAACCACAGGGTGGCTCACAACCATCTATAATGTGATCTGGTGCACAGGCATGCATGCAGACAGAACACTGCATATAATAAATATATAAATCTTTAAAAAAAATTAAAAAATCAGAGACTCACACTGACCAGATGAAAAGAAAGGAAGTTACAAACTGTGTATCAAAACCACAGAGATGAGCTGGGCAGTGGTGGTGCGTGCCTTTAATCCCAGCACTTGGGAGACAGAGGCAGGCAAGGGAATCTACGTGAGTTCCAGGACAGCCAAGGTTACACAGAGAAATCCAGCCTCGAAAAATAAAACAAACAAACAAACAAACCCCACAGAGAAGAGGAGAGCAGGAGAGAGAGTCGAGGAGGGTCCCTGTCAGTCATGTGACATCACCCAAGACGAAAACAAAGTACTAAGACTTGCCAGATGCTGGAAGACCGTGGCTTCTTAAAATACCTTCCAGCTGCTTTATGCGGCAGTTCTTGAGGTCTAGGAGGTGATTCAGCCTCTCCAGTTTCTCTTTGTGGTCCCTATTTTCATTGTCAGCGTTTGTCATCATTGCCTCTAGCTCCTCCTGAAAGAAAAGAAACTGAACTTTTCCATCAATGGTACAGAACCAAAGAGCCCTGACTTTAAAACTGGGCCTTGCCAGGGGAAGGAGACCACCACCTCCTCAGCAGGTGGGTATGACCCGGAAACCTTCATGCCCAGCTGCATTTGCAGCTCCCTAAGGTCTTTGGGGAGAGATGAGCCTAGAAGTGTAGCACTTGCTATTTCGTGTGCTGCCCCTTAGCTGACTTTGCATGGGCATATGGGTCCCCAAGTTCTTCCACGGGTAGGACATCACCAGCCACCAGCCCTAGAAGCCTGGGCCTTGCTTGCTTCCCTGTGCGTGTGTGTGTGTCCTATATGCCAGCTCCCTGTCCCTTTTCTGGGTTGTCTTTCCTCGCACCTGATAACAAACGTTGATTTTGCGCTGCAGGAAGAGCATGTCCCTGGTCTTTTCTAGTTCCAGTGTGGTCTCTGCGTGCGACACTTGCAACTCGCTTAGCATCTGGGACAGGTTGTTTTCTTCTTGAGCTTTTGGTTCACTGGACTACAGAGTGAAAACAGAGGGGAAAGCGAGAATACCATGGGTGCTCTCCTCTCCCCACCCAGGCCTCAGTCAGTGTGTCAGTGCACGGGGTGACACAGTGTTCAGACTGGCGGGATGACTGCAGGGACAAAGTGCTCGCTGTACCAGTCTAACGCCTTGGGTTCAATCCCTGAGATAACTCCAGAGTTGCCCCACCCCTCCCCGAACTCCACACATGCCCCATGGCACATGTGCCCACACAAACTTGTCATATACATACACAAAACTATAATGAATAAAATCAAATGGCAGTTGGCTCTTCAGCCGATCATTTCAAGGTCGAGTCTAGGGACAGGAAGCAGAGCTCAATGGGTAAGAGCACTGCCTTCTTTTGCAGAGGACCCAGGTTCAACTCCCAGAACCCACACTGCAGCATACAACCATCTGTAACTCTAGTTTCAGAAAATTCAATGTCGTCTTCTGACCTCCGTGGGCACTGCACGCATGTAGCGCACATATATACATACATACATGAAAACAAAGCATTCATAGGCATAAAATAAAAATAAATAAAGAAATCTTTAAAAATGAAACAAAAGGACTAGAAAGTTGGCTCAATGAGTAAGAGCACTCACTGCTCCTGCCACGGGCTAAGATTTGGTTCCCAGTGACTCACAACCATCCATAACTCCAGTTCCAGGGAATCTAATGCCTTCTGCCAACTACCATGGGCACTGATACATACATGGTGCCATGGGCACCGGTACATACCTGGTGCCCAGACATACATGCAAACACAATAGTCACATATTAATAAAATAACTTTTTTTTTTGAAATTTCAATGAAAAATAAGGAGTCTACCTCTGAGCGGCAAGGCATGGGGGTGCTGGGTGGGGCTCACAAAACTCTACCTACTGTCAGCCTCCTCGGCACTGTCAGCCCCTTTGGCTTCTCCCTATCACAGACCTCAGTAAAGTCACTTCTTTACCTCTCCCTGACGCATCTGTTGGAGCAGAGTGGGCCGACCATGTGGTTCAGACGGCTCTTCAGGAGACAGGGGCGCTGTGTCTGTTGTCTGGAGACTCTCTTCTTCCCATTTATGTTGGTGACAGATGTTGGTGACTTCAGGCTTCAGATTTTTACCTTGAGCTGCTGAGAAAAAGGAATGCAGAGAACAGAAACCAGTTATTGGCCAGCACAGAGCGGAATCAAGTGTGATGTGAAACAATGTTTCCCACATGGCTCTACTTTCACAGAAAACAATTCCCTCTGCTGACACAAAAGGACCTCTAGCCTGCTGAACCTGCCAACCCAGGTGACACTTTACTTCTAAGCTGAAATCAAAAAGGTAGAAAAACATCCAAGAATTGTAGAATGGAGAGGGAAAGGAAAACAGCAGACAGTCACGTGACTGCCTGGACAGGCCAATAGTACTTCTGGGCAGGGTCAGGAGGAGGGGGGACAATGCAGATGGTGAACACCAGGGTCTTATGCATTCAAAAGCACTCCACCAACTCAACTACATGCCCACCAAATATTACCTTTCTGATAGCACAGTCCAAGCCAGTCTCTCACCAACTTCGCTTCACTGTGACTTCTGGCCATTCGTGCTCTGTCGCCCCCATCACCATACCCACCCTGACTGAAGGGAGGCCAGGAGTTATGTGCATGTCTCAGGGAAGGAAGGCCACTGCTGCTCAGGGTGCAGAGCACTCAGGGAAGTTACACAAGAATTCCTCGGATCTCATAAGGCTTAGTTTGTATATTTTATGTATACCACAAGGTGCTTGGGATACGTTCCTAAGCTTTCTTATTTTATGGCTTCTGCCTGAAAGCTCTTTTGTCTGTTTGTTTGTTCGTTTGTTTGATATAGGGTTTCTCTATGTAGCTTTAACTGTCCTAAAACTCATTCTCTAAACCAGGCTGGTCTCAGACTCAGAGATCCAAAAGGCATGCACTACTGCCCAACATGAAGGCTCTTTCTTGTTGCTTTGTTTTGTGTGAGACAGAGTCTCACTAGCCCAGGCTAGCTTCAAACTCTCCATCTTCCTGCCATGTCCTGGAAGGCAAAGATGCCTTGTGTCATCTTTCTTTTCCTATACTTTCTTATTTGAATATACTAGGATCTAAGGACAAATTAAAGACTATACAGCAGCATCTGAGACCGGATGAAGAGGATGGTCATCTTCTTGACAGTGTTTAAAAGTCTTTTGAAGAACCGGGTAGTGGTGGCGCACACCTTTTAATCCTAGCACCCAGGAGGCAGAGACAGGTCTATAGAGAGAGTTCCTGGACAAGCTCCAAAGCTACACAGAGAAATAGCCTGTCTCAAAAAAAAAAAAAAAAGTCTTTTAAACAACTACCTCCTGTGCCACAAGTCAAGGTGAGTAACTGTCCATGGCGGTGCTGTGCACCTGCAAGCCATATGAATACAGAGGCAAAGACTGGGTCTGAGGTCAGATCGAGCCACCGTAGGGGGATGGTGGCGGAACTAGTGACAGAGCCCATAGCAGATCACTGGTCTCACATGTATGAGGCCCTCTGTAAATCCCCAGCACCAAATCAACGGGAAAAAGAGACAGGAACTAAAATGGCAGTACAAGTCAGGAACCAAACATGAGTAGTAATTCGATTATCAATTTTAGACATCAGGTGGAAAAAAAAAACATTTAAAAAATAAGTGTTTTTTTCCACTCATCTCAGAAATGACCAAATTAAAAACAAAGAAAGAAATTATCTCTCTCTTTCTCTCTTTCATTTTGATATTTTGAAACAGGGTCTCACTATGTAGCCCTGGCTGTCCTGGAACTCACTAGGTAGACCAGGCTAGCCTGGAATTCACAGAGCTCCACCTGCCTCTGCTTCTCAAGTGTTGGGATTAAAGGCATGCGCCACACTGGGTGAGAAATCTGTTTTTATTTATTTATTTTTTGGTTTTTCGAGACAGGGTTTCTCTGTGGCTTTGGAGCCTGTCCTGGAACTAGCCCTTGTAGACCAGGCTGGTCTCGAACTCACAAAGATCCGCCTGCCTCTGCCTCCTGAGTGCTGGGATTAAAGGCATGCGCCACACTGGGTGAGAAATCTGTTTTTATTTATTTATTTTTTGGTTTTTCGAGACAGGGTTTCTCTGTGGCTTTGGAGCCTGTCCTGGAACTAGCCCTTGTAGACCAGGCTGGTCTCGAACTCACAAAGATCCGCCTGCCTCTGCCTCCTGAGTGCTGGGATTAAAGGCATGCGCCACCACCACCCGGCTGAGAAATCTGTTTTTAGCATGACCAGTAAAGTAAAAGTTTAAAAGCAATAAATCAAAACTTGACATCATGACAAATAGGAAGAGATACATGGGGCAAGGCATGCATATGTGTGCAGGTGTCCTGCCTTCCTGGCTAAATAAGACCCTAATGGCCCACGTTTTAATTTTAGCTATTGATAACCCACAAAATACGGGGTCATGTGCGGAGACTGGAGACATGGAGGCCCAAGTTCCCATCTCCAAAGTCACACACAGAGACTGCACTTGAGAAAGCTCTTTCAGGCCTGACCCACCTTTCTTGCTGGCTGCCTGGAGCAGGCCTTTTGTTTCCTCCAGCCCAGGGCCCAGCTGGTCTTGCAGCAGACAGGCTTCCTGCGGCAGCTGCTCTCTGGAGAGCTCCCTGCTCCAGGGAGGCGGATGACTGCTCTCCAGCAGGCTGAGAAGTGGAGGCGCCGTGTCAGGATTGTTACACAGTCTCAGCATCTCTGGGACCTAGCTGATCATTCCTTTCTCCACATGTTTTCTCTGCCCTAGCTTTATTTGTAACTGTCATTTGCCAACTGCTTTGGAACTTTTGGGTCGCATTGAGGGTGGTTCAGTGTCACTTCTACCAAAGTCTCCAGAGTTCCACTGGGCAAGCACCCCAACTATTCATTTCTCAAGGAACTGAGAAACAAGATCTTTCTTTTCTCACCTTATCCCCCATCTGCCTTTGCCAATGGCTACGTTAGAGAACACGCATCTTTAAACTGTTGACTATACTCAAGGACAAAAACCAACTGCTCAACAGCTGCACCTCCATCCCACGGTGCTCAGCTGTTAGACTTGCCTTGAGTATAAAACAAACAAGGCCAGGTCCTAGTGATGGGATGACACTGACGTTAAAAACTTCCTGCCCCATGCCCAAAAAACAAAAGACACTGAGACACCCTGTTTGGGCAATTGTTGCGCACTGGGTGGGGGGAGGGGAGGAGGACACACGAACAGGAGGCACAACACGCAGAGGCAGGTGGAATTCAAGGACAGCTTGGTCTACAGAATGAATTCCAGGACAGTCAGGGCTACACAGAGAAATGCAGTTTCAAAAATTCAAAATTAAAAAAAAAAAAGAATTAAACCGGGTGGTGGTGGCACACGCCTTTAATCCCAGCACTCAGGAGTCAGCGGCAGGCAGCTCTCTCTGTGACTTCAAGGCCAGCCTGTTCTACAGATAAAGTTCCAGGACAGGATCCAAAGCTACACAGAGAAGCCCTGTCTCGAAAAACAAAAAAAAAGAATTAAAAAAAAAAACTTCCTGGCCAAGAGTGGTGGCTCATGCCTTTAGTGACAACCCTCAGAAAGCAGAGGCAGGTAGACTTCTGTGAGGCTAACCTGGTCCATAGGGAGGGAGGCCCTATCTAAAAAAAGAAAGAAAAACTAAGCTGCTGGGTTGGGCGGGCAGTGAGATGGTGCAGTGTGTATGGGTCCCTCTGTCAAGCCTGACAACCTGAGTTCAGTTCCCAGGTACCACATGGTAAAGGAAGGATGCCCTGGGACTCCACATGCATGCTGTGGCATGTGCTCCTCCTAATAACTGTGAACAGATAAAAGGAGGGTGAGGACTGACCCTCTGGCACCCAGCCAGTATGATCCCAAAAGACTGAATGTCTTTAAATAAAACAAAACTGGGGGCTGGAGTAGCTAGGAGACTTGCTTTTCTTGCAGGGTACCCAAGGTTCTATTCCCAGCACTCATACCATGACGTATAACTATCCATCACTCCAGTTTGAGGGAGTCCAGCGCCCTCTTCTGACCTCTGTGAGCAGTAGGCACACACATGGTACAAACACACATGCAGACCAAACACTCATACACATAAGATAAAACAAGTAAGTCCAAAACAAATTTTGAAGAAAAAAAAATTTTTTTGTTTATTTGTTTGTGTTTTTTTGTTTGTTTGTTTTTTACCACAGACCTGTGGTAGTGGTGTCTACCTTTAATCCTAGCATTTGGGAAGTGGAGGCAGGAGGATCTCTGAGTTTGAGGCCAGTCTGGTCTACAGAAAGCTCCAGGACAACAGGTACTCAGAGGAAATGCTGTCTCAAAAAAAGCAGATAAAAAAGAAAAGAAAAGAAAAATAAGGGGGCTAGAGAGATGGCTCAGCGGTTAAGAACACTAGGTTGTTCTTCTAGGGCACTTAGGTTCAGTTCCCAGCACACACGTGGTGGTTCACAGCCATCTGTAACTCCAGTTCCCTGAGATCTAGCACCCTCTTCTAGTCACCAGAGGCACACATGTGGTGTATAGTCAAACATGCAGGCAACACATCCAGACGCATAAAATAAAAATTAGTTTTAAAAACAGGTTTTGTTTCTTTGTTTCTTCAAGACAGGGTTTCTGTGTGTATGGACCAGTCCTGGAACTTGCTCTATAGACCAGGCTAGCCTCTAACTCACTGAGATAGACCTGCCTTTGCCTCCTGAGTGCTGGGATTAAAGGAATGTATCACCACCACTCAGCAGTAAAAATTAATTAAATAAAAGTGATAAAAGTCTCAGCATATTAAACGCACAAGCCAGGACAGGTGAGCACACCTGTTTACAGCTTGCCTTTCCTTTGACCATGATTAGTATTCCTTTGTTTCTGTTTTGTTGTTTTGCTTTGCTCTTTGAGACAGGCTTTCTCTATACATAGCCCTGATTAGATTAGCCTTGTGGCCTCCAACTCTCTCTGCCTTTGCCACTGGAATGCTGGGATTAAAGGCATGTGCCACCATGACTGTTATTTGTTTAAAATTTGTAAGGTTCCACAATTCTCTTATAGAAACCAGTGCTCTGGGACCAGACTTTGTACTTACTTTTCTACAAGTCTGTCATAACTGTCACTCAGCAATTTCCGTTCATTTTCCAAATCTTCAACTCTGACCTGAAACTAAGAATGACGGAATCCTTGAGAGCATGCTCGTCTTGCATGTCGTGGCATGGGTTTTTCTACACAGGCTCTACAAGTTGTCATTTCAAAGACTGCCGGTCAGTGGCACACACCTTAAACCCAGTGCAGAGGCAGTCAAATCTCTGAGTTCACTACCAGTCTAGCCTACAGAGTGAGCAAGTGCCAGGACCTCCAGGGCCACACGGTAAAACCCTCTCTCAAAAAACAAAAGCAAACAAACAAAAGATTGGAGCTAATTGAAAGAAGGCTGAGTGCCAGGCAGTGGTGGCACAAGCCCTTTAATCCCAGCACTCAGGAGGCAGAGGCAGGTGGATCTCTGTGACTCCAAGGCCAGCCTAATCTACAGAGACAGGATCCAAAGCTACAGAGAAATCCTGACTCAAAAAACCAAGAAAAAAAAAAGGTAGGCTGAGAACTTTTATTGGCATTGGTGAACTCTTTGATGTACATTTTCCTTAATTCTGTGCTCCTACCATCAGAGAAATGGCAAAGCATCATGAAAGATAAAAGTGTTCAGTGAGATGGCTCAGGTCACAAAGGTGATTGCCACCAAGCCTGATGACTTGAGTCTGATCCTCAGAACCCACATGATAGAAAGAGAAAACTGACTCCACATTTGCCCTCTGACCTCCACCCTTGAGTTGTGGTCTATGTACCTGCACATACAGACACACACTAAATAAACATAACGAAAAAAGAAACAGCCAATCCTGGTGGTACACACAATTAACCTTGGCACTCAGAAGGCAGAGGCAGGAAGATCTCTGTGAGTTCGAGGCCAATTGGCCTGCATAGTACATTCCAGACTACCCAGATCTACACAGGGAGACCCTGTCTCAAAAAACAAAAGAAAGGGCTGGAGAGATGGCTCAGTGGTTAAGAGCACTGGCTGCTCTTCCAGAGGTCCTGAGTTCAATTCCCAGCAACCACATGGTGGCTCACAACCACATGGTGGCTCACAACCACCTGCAACAAGATCTGGCGCCCTCTTCTGGCATGCGGGCACATATGGAGGCAGAATGTGTGTAAATAAATTAATTAATTAAAAAAAAAAAGAAAAAGACAAATGAGTCTAGAAAATAGACAAGTATAGAGGCTCAAATGTTGCAGTCATCTAAACTATGTGGTTTAACCACTTTTGAGGCTCACTGTTCTCATATTAAAAAAAAAATTAAGTAGCAAGGCTAGAGAGACAGTTAGCAACTAAGAACACTTGCTGTTCTAGAGGACCTAGGTTTGATTCCCAGCACCCACAGGATGGCTCACAAACATCTGTAACTCCAATTTTCAGGAGATCTAATGCCTTCTTCTGACTTCAGCAGACAGCAGACACTCATGTGGTACACAGACATCCAGGCAAGCAAAGCAAGAATAGATGGAAAAGGAATGTTTTTCATGGAATAACCATATTGTTGCTACAATGCTCTTTTTTTCTTTTCTTTCTTTCTTTCTTTCTTTTTTTGTTTGTTTGTCAAGACAGGGTTTCTCTGTAGCTTTGGAGCCTGTCCTGGAACTAGCTCTTGTAGACCAGGCTGGCTTCAAACTCACAGAGATCCGCCTGCCTCTGCCTCCCGAGTGCTGGGATTAAAGGCGTGCGCCACCACCGCCTGACCGCAGTTTTATTTTTTAAAAAAAATGCCCCCCTCAGGTTCTCAGGCTTGGTCCATGACATACATTTTTTTGTTTGTTTGTTTATCATGTAGCCCAAGTAGCTCACAAAAGACCTTGAACACCTCACCTTCTTGTTTCCTTTTTAGATTGCTGAGACTACAGATGTGCATCAGCACCACATGCTTTGAGTCAGGGTTTCAACAGGACAGACTGAATTCAGAGATCCTCCTGTCTCTGCCTCTCCAGCGCCGGAACTAAAGGCCTGTGACACCATGCCCAGCACCATACCTGCTTTTGTGCCATGCTGGGGATCAAATCCAGGGCTTTATCTGTGCTAGGCAAGTACTCTATAAAAGAGCTGCTTCCACCCTGGAATATGGCACCACTGTTATTTACCTCTTTCAGAGTTATCTGCAAGACAGACACATCTTCCAGTTGTGTCTTCAAGCTCACGACCTTCTTGCTCTCCTCCGTTAGTGCTGCCTTGAGCTCATTCACTTGGCTGAGAAAGGCGTCCTGGGTTGCATTCAGTATTCCCTGATTCTGCAGACAAAGGGAAATTCCTCTAGGAAAGATCAAATGACTCAGCAGGAATGGTCTCCAGACAAGCAGGAACTCCAGCATTCTTAGACAGAGGGCACAAAGAACGACTATGTGGTGGTTTGAATAAGAATGGTTCCCAAAGCCATCAAGAAGTGGCAGTACTTGACTGGGATTAGGAGGTCTAGCCTTATTGGAGTGGGTGTGACCTTGTGAGAGGAAGTGAGTCACTGAGGGGTGGGCTTTGGAATTTCAGAAGCCCCAGCCAAGCCCAGTGGCTCTCTGTCTCTTTTCCTGTTGCCTAGGGACCTGGATATAGAACCTCTGCAACACTATATATGGCTGTGGGAGGCTACTGTTCCCACCACAGTGAAAGCTACCACCATGATGACAACGGGCTCAAACTCTGAAACTGTGAGCAAACCCCAATCAATGCTTTCTTTTAGAAAAGTTGCCCTGGTCATGGTGCCTCTTCACAGCAATAGCACACTGACTAAGACAGACTTTGAGACAAGGAACACAATGCCTGGCCACAGTAGAGAGACCTTGCTTTTCTCCTTAGCATCTCTCTACAGTTTTCCTCTTCAGCAGGACTGGGACACTGTAAGTCACCACCACTGGAGCTGTAATTTTTCCAAGACCCAAATTAATCCCTGGCTTTAAGTGAGGTGCCATTTTCAAAAGCTGTCTTAATTTTCTAAGATATTTGGATGATTTTTAAAATGATAATTTTCCCCTTGTTCCTTGGAAAATACTATGTCAGCTCTTGAAGTTGTGAGGCATTATCTGTGATTGCTTCTGTTAAGACCCAACTGAGTTTCTTGGTGACCTTCAGTCATGGGCATTTACCCAGTTTTGTCTGGACTCCATTCATAGTAGTGAAAATGCCCAAAGACTGGAGAACATCAGAAGATCTGTAACAGACACAGGATAACTCATTGCTTCTCAAAAGAATACTCCTGGAAGCTTTTGAGTGTTATAATTTGCTGTGATAATAAGCTAAAAAAAAATACCACTCCAAATATTTCTCAACTCAGAAATTGTGTTTTAATTTTGCTCAAAACAAATATACAACAAATATAACTTGTTACAGTAATAGCATAATTCATCTTTTTTATTGATATTTATTGAGCTCTACATTTTTCTCTGCTCCCCTCTCTGCCTCTTCCCTCCCCCTTCCAATCCTCCCCCAACATAATTAATCTTATTAGAAACAATATGACCAGGGGCTGGAGAGATGGCTCAGTGGTTAAGAGCATTGACTCCTCTTCCAGAGGACCTGGGTTCAATTCCTAGCACCCACATGGCAGTTCACAACATAAAAAATAAAGTTAAATAAACTGTAAAAATATTTTAAAAAAGAAACAATATGACCAAAAAAAAAAAGAGAGAGAGAGAGAGAGAGGAAAGAAAAAAGAAACAATGCCAGGCAGTGGTGACACATACCTTTAATCCCAGCACTCGGGAGGCAGAGGCAGGCAGATCTCTGTGAGTTCGAGACCAGCCTGGTCTACAAGAGCTAGATCCAGGACAGGCTCCAAAGCCACAGAGAAACCCTGTCTCGAAATTCCCCTCCCCCCCAAAAAAAGAAAGAAAAAAGAAACAATAACTAATTTAGATGCCTTAATTCTGCTATCATGTAACCTGGAGAAGAACATAGATTTCTTTGGGTTTTACTGCTCTGATTACTAAGAAATAAATTTAAAGAAACTTTATTAATTACCTTTTGACTGGGCAGTGGTGGCACATACCTTTTATCCCATCACTTGGGAGGCAGAGGCAGGTGAATCTCTGTTAGTTTGAAGCCAGCCTGGTCTACAAAGGGAGCACTAGAACAGTTAGAGCTGTTACACAGAGAAACTCTGTCTTGAAAAGCAAAACAAAAAAAACTATGTAGAGAGATCCTTATTGTGGAATATTGGTTTATGCTGTGAAGATGTGTCTTTGCCAAGGTGTCTTCTGATTGGTTTAATAAAGAACTGAATGGCCAATAGCAAGGCAGGAAAAGATTCGGCAGAACTTCTGAGGACAGAGGAGTCTGGGAAAAAGAAGGCAGAGTCAAGAGACAGGCATGGAGGAAGCAGGATGGACAGCACAGAGATGAGGTAACAAGCATTGTGGAAGAACATAGATTTAAAAATATGGGTTAGTTGGTGGTGGTGGTGACCCACACCTTTTACCCCAGCACTCGGGAGGCAGAGGCAGGCAGATCTCTGTGAGTTTGAGGCCATCCTGGTCTACAGAATGAGTTCCAGGACAGGCTGCAAAGCTACATAGAGAAATTCTGTTTAAGTTATATGAAGTCGTTAGGAACAAGCCTAAGGTAAGGTTGAGCTTTCACAGTTTATAATAAGTCTCTAGCTCATTATTTGTGAGTTGATGACCCAAAGAAAAATCTGAGTACATTTGGTATCCCACATGGGCCACATACACAGTACATAACTGCTGCTAGGTTCAGAAACACAGGTCATTTAAAAGGCCAGGCTCAAGGTCAGGCAGGGGTGGTGAACACCCTCAATCCCAACACTCAGGAAGCAGAGGCAGGTGGATCTCTGTGAGTTCAAGGCCAGTCTGGTCTACAGACAGAGCTAGTTCCAGAACAACTAGGACTGTTACACAGAGAAACCCTCTCTTGGAAAACCAGAGAGAGAGAGAGATGCGCCACCACCGCCCGGTGAGGATTTCTCTCATATGGTCAGAGAATGCGGCAGGAATGCAATGAAGTCAGGTCCAGATGGAGAAAAGCTCTAAGCAGATATAGTGTGCTTTCAAATGTACTTAGAGGCTGAAGCAAAGAAAATGGGTACAAACAATCACAGAAAAATAAATAAATAGTTTAAAAATGATAAATCAGGTAGCCTTTCATAATTAATAGTAAGCTCCTGGGTAATCATTTGTGGGTTGGGGGTCCTGACGAGAAAGTGCTAATACAGATCCTGTCTTAAAAAAAACAATAGCCGGGCGGTGGTGG
>JAQHUG010000687.1:244255-256585 GCA_028555095.1 Dicrostonyx torquatus | reverse complement strand
AGCATGGTGGCACACAGTCAGGCATGGGGTGAAGAAATAGATGAGAATTCTTTATCTGTCTCTGAAGGTATTAGAAAGCAATAGACACTGGGCCTGGCTTGCACTTTTGAAACCTTAAAGCCTTTCCCCAGAAACACACTTGTAACAAGACTAAAGTACTCCAACAAGGCTAGACCCTAATCCTTTTCAAGCAGCACCACTCCCTGATAAGTGAGCAATATTCAAGCCTATGGAAGTTTCCTTAGTTAGAATTTCTATTGCTGTGATGAAAGACCGTGAACAAGACAAGTTGTAGAGGAAAGGCTTTAGTTATCTATCCACTTCCATGTTATTGCTCATCATCAAAGGAAGTCAGCACAGACACTCAAACACAACAGGATCCTGGAGACAGGAGCTGATGCAGATGCCATGGAGGGGTGCTGCTTTCTGGCATGCTCAAACTGCTTTTTCATAGAATCCAGGACTACCAGCCTAAGGATGGCGCCACCTATCATGGACTGCTCCCTCTTCTGTTGATCTTTAATTGAGAAAAGCCTTACAGCTGTATCTCATTGAGGCATTTAATCATCTGTGGTTCCTTCTCTCTGATGATTCCACCTAGTGTCATGTGTCAAGCTGACATTCAAAAACAGTCAGTTCAGAGACCGTTCTTATTCATATCATCACACCTGCATAGATCTTGCAGATATGTCCCTCCTAAGGTTACCTTTCCTTAGATAAATGATCTACCCTCTACTAATCACTGTCAAGTAGTCAAGAGGAATTTTAGTTTTTCATTCCACAGTTTGAAAAAGAATACAAAGGTCTTATCTTGTGTTTGCCTCATTTCACCTAATTTCCTTCAATGTGTTTTTCTAACTAAAATAACAAAAATTATCAATAATGTCTGAACCATATTTCACATGTAAATATCCAGTTTTTTTATAAGTTTCTTTCTAAATTTATACATTTTCTTTATAAATTTGTCAATTGTGGGCAACCAGACATTTTCCCATTTTAGTTACTGTGATAGAGCAATGTACAAAACATGTAACATCATTTTGATCAGGTTTGTTTCATTTCCTCTGTGTACATACCTAAAGGGGGATATAGGAATAGTATATGGAAGATCAATTTTTAGATTTTCATGAAATCTTCATATTGTTCTCCAAAGTAACTGCTCAAATTCACATCCCCATTAACAGCTTTTGAGTTTCCTTTTCACTATACACACATGAGCATTTGTAATTGTTAAGGGTTCCTTTTTCAATGCCGTTCTACCTAGGTGATAAGTAAGAATAATCTCATTGGATCTTTGGTTGGCAGTGAAATGATAAGTAATAATATTAAGCATCTTTTTTCCTTGCCTGCATGTATATTTATTCATTTTAGAGTGTGTCTTCCTTTTACCCAGTTTTGGTTTTCTGAATATTGTTTGTAAAATATTTTCAATTGCGTATGTATTCTTGACACAAGAAAACCCTGTATAACATCTGCAATCTCCTGACAATGAATAGCTTGCAACAATTCTCTCCAATCCTGTAGGCTGTCCACCTTTATTGTATTGATTATGTTCCCTTACATACAATTCTTTATTTTTGATCAACTACAATCATCAAGGTTTGCTTTTTGTTTTGCTTTGTGATTTTAGATTCCAACCCCATGAAGTGTTTCCCTGTTGTTTTCCCCTATATTTCAGCACTTTATTTTTAATTAATTAAAGACAGAATTGTCTTTAATTGAGATTGGATTTACTTTTGCCTAATCAAATTTTAATTATCTCCATGTGTATATCATTTATCCTTGTATCACTTTTTGAAAATGCTATCAGTTCTTCAATGTATATTGGAAACTCTATTACAACCAATTACCTATAGACACATAGTTCAATTTTTCAAATATCTTTTCCCATTCACTTGATTTTTTATCCCAATACCCTGATGTTCTGGCTACTGAAGTTTTCCTAGGGTATATTGAAGTAAGCTATTCTGATATCTCCAGTTCTTTTCTTTTCTTTCAATTTCTAGTTTTCTTCTAAATTTGTACATGGATTATATTTCAGTATACTCTTTTCACTGGACATTAGGTCTGAATATCATGTACATGTCAAGATCCAAATTTTTTACCTTTACCTAGTACCCAAATCAATGAAAACAACCACAAATGCCCTGAAATAGAAGCGTTTTTTTGCATCTATATTAGGAATCTTTGTTGTTGAAATCTAATTATCACATGTAAAACATTGTTTTGACACCATTTGTTATCTAATATGAACTAATTCTATGCACTGGTTTAATACAGGTTTTTAAAAACTTTGAGGAACTTTGCTTGAAAACTGTCATTGTACCTTTATATAGTGATAAACTTTTGGTAATTTTTCTTTCAGATGCATGTGTAATATCAGCAGAAATTATGGAAAGACATAGCATCACTTTGAGATGGATAGAAAATCAAATACTATATATACCATCAGGGGAATATGCAGAATTTATGTGTAAATATGGATATAAAATGGCAAATACTTCACCTCCATTACGTACAATGTGCATTGATGGTCACATCAATTATCCTAGTTGCACAAAAAATTTTTTTTGATTTAGTGGATGAATGAACTTTTGTTTAGATGTATGCATTCATACTACTAATACAATTTCAATTTATGTTTTAAGTATTACTTATCTCATTTCTTCTCATAAGTGTAAACTTGCGTTGATATAGAGTTATTAATTTTCAGCCTGAGAGACTGCTGCCACAAATGCAAAACACTGAGCTCATAACTTCTAGAGCAGAATGTGCTGTGTCATAGCACAATAACCAATGTCAAGAAAATAGATGCAATCACTTCAGTGTCTGTTTCTACCAAAACTTTTCAAAATCTCTCCAGTCTTCTTGAATACATTTTGATCAAAGGATCTGATTTATGGTGCACAGAAACCATATTGTTTCATCTTCAAATCAGTAATATCACACAAACATGTAATAATCAAACTGTCACACATAACATTACTTATGAATGTATGTAATTGCTACATACTATCTTTGTATTAAAAAATAAATCTAAGAAACATTTTGTCTATGAATTTTTGAACATGTTAATTTGACACATAGAAATATTCAAGCATATATAAAAGAATTAAAATTTAACTGGGTATAGAATTCTGTCAGTGATATAGACTTATAAATACTCTGTATATCTGATAAACAGGCACATCGCTGCTTTATGCCCAAATGAATAAAGAAAAATAACAGTAAATAAAGTCAAATTTATAAATAAAGTCCTGTATTTATTTTCAGAGAAAATAATATTAAGAATTTCTACTTAATATCTTTAAGAATATTTATATCATTTAGATAACAAGTTTACAGTGCATGGGCATGTTTAGTTTATGATAGTGAAAATCTGATAATTACTCAGCAAGTACTGCTAAGATTTTATCTTTATTCCTGGTCAATGGGTGGCAGTAACTCACCAGATCTCATATTTGACCAAGGTAACCATGCAAGATTTTAAAAGCCCAATATTGGTTTATTATGATTAATAGAACATTAGGTATTTAAAATGGATTTAAACTGCAGTGTTTTCACTGTAGTGTGAATAGTCAGGGTGCAATTCCAGTGTAAACTGTGGAATAGTAATATTTATTTTTATAATTCAGTACCTCTATCCCTACCATAATAGATTTTGAATCATAAAAAGAAGTTATTTTCAGAAAAGTAGGTCTAAATATATTTTTATCTTTTCAAATGTTTGTGATCTTTAAGATGAAAATATAGCTATTAAAAACAAGCTAAAAATTGAGCAGATAGTTTATCCTATACCTTTCTATTACATGAAATTGGATAGTTGCCAGAACAATTATTCAAATATCAAGGAAATGCTTATTAGTAACAGAAATATACAGAAGTAGTTGTGTTTAACTTTAACACTAGGGGATATAGTTGTCTGTCAGCACCACTGTAACATTTACCATAAACTGAATGTGTTAGCTTAAAAGTCACTCATGTCATTTAGAATCTATAGGACAACATATCTAACATGATCACATACGATTTGGTGTCTGACATTGCCTTCTATTTCCTGGGTATTTTATGCTGGAAGCATCTTGGCAAGGAAACACTGGTTTCTTTATAATGGAAGTAATCCCAGTAGTGAGGAAGGAACCTACTGTTCCAATCACCAGTAAAACTCCTTACCTTTATCATCATGAAGCTGATGTGGCAGACACATGTAAATGTTGTGGATAAACCACATTAACACAATAGCAAAGGAAGTAAAACTACAGTCCATGAATATAGGAGGCAAAAGACAGAATGATGGTGACTCTGATCAGACAAAATAGAACTTAAAATAAAAAGCTATTAAAGGAGAATGAAGACCATTGTGTAATGATAAAAACCAATTCACTAAATACATATAACAATTAGGTATGTGTTTAACTAACTTAACATAAGAACCATATGGATAGACCTGACAGAAGAAATAAACATAGATAAAATAGCCACTAAGGACTTCCATACTGATATTTTAAGTGTCGATTGATCAGACTGAAACAAAATACAACACTAGAGTTGAAGGACATGTTAGACATATTTTCTTGATCTTCAAAATTCTTCTACTTCACAACTTTGTAAAACCAAGCTGGCAGGTTTTGCATTACTAATGAAGTTAATTGATTCTGTCACATACACACATAGCATGCTACATAACAAGAATGTAATGCACAAATCTTTCCAAAATCATATAATACATTCTCCATGATAGATCATGTGCTATACAATGAATCTTGTCTTTAAAAATAAATGGGTATTTATTCTCACCTTATCAATATCCAAAATATCTGACATCTGAATATCTGCACGCATGGTAACATTTTGTGATATTGACTGCATGAGAACTTGCATTTGAGCCCCTGGTATACTACAAATTGTGCTTGATATAAATTGGTTATTTATAGGGCTATACTCCAGCATGCATTGCTGGCCAAACTGGAAAGCACTAAAGCTACACCTGCTGCATATTTTCCACCTGCATTTATACTCTTGCATCAATTTACTACAAGTTCTTATGTTCCTGTCCAATGTGTTTCTGCCAATCCAATGACAGCCCACGTGAAGTGACTGAGCTCATCATTCATGAGCAAGCTGATCTCTCCGACTGTGTTTAGGCATCACATGAAGAGATAGACTGTGCAATGATGACAATAAGAAACATCTACATCAACTGAAGGAAATAAACTACACCATAAGGCTATGGTGCTTGAGATACTTCGGCCATGTGAATGACAGTAGACACCTGAAGACTTGGAGGAGTGCACAGGCTAAGGCAAAGAAGAAGGCCCAAAAAGTGCTGGGTAGACAGCATAAAGTAAGACTGTAAAACCTTGGGTATGACAAAAATAAAAGCATCTAGGACTGCCTAGGAAAGAAAAAAACTGTAGAACCACCATAAGTGGACTGCCCATGCACACTTAAGCATTGCTGGGGCATAAATAATGATGATGATCACACTACCAATGAGCAGAACTCTGCTCACTCTTATCTTTCCTACTGAGACACTGACAGTGTCATCTGAAGTCCTGTGCTGTTTGACACTCTGTGTGGTCCACTGATCACTAACATTTTCTTTTATCTTCAATACTCAGCTTTTTAGTAACTGTAGTGAGAGCCTTCTTTTGTTTAATTGAAAATATATTTTCATAAAATATATGCTGATCATTTCTTTATCCCAGCTTCCGGCACATCCTCACACATCTCTTTCCACCAAACTCTATGCAATTTCTATCTCTCTCTCTTAAGAAAGCAATCAAATATTTAAAAAGTGGGAAAATTAAATACAAAAATATAAAACAAATAGTACAAGGAACACATACATATGTACAGAAAATCATAAAAACATAACATATAAAAGGTAAATAGAGGAAAAAGACAAATTTTGAAAAGAAGTGCAAAGAAATATGAAACAAAAGCCTACAAAAATGCCATTGATTTTGGTTTGTGTTGTTCATTTATTGCTGGGTATAGTGCCCAACCTCAAGTATGGTTAGTATAACCTATGAAACTCTATTAAAGAAAACTAAGTTGTCCTTTGCAAAAGGTGTCAACTACAGATAATTTCTTGGTTAGGAGAAAGAACCCATGTCCACTTCCCTATTTCAGCACTGAAATGAATCCAAAGAACATCCTACTCTTCCCTTAGTTTATTATTATAGACAATGAGAGAAACTTTCTCTTGTGGTAGATAGGAACTAAACCAGATATCTACAACTATAAAATGAGCAAAGTCTGAGAGTTTTCACGCTTATTCCTCAAAGGAATGTTTTCATTAAGCCACTCAAAACAGGGCTCAAGAAACTATACAGAAGAAGAGGTGGAAAGATTTTTAAGAACCATTTGAGATGGATGATAGAAAGAGAATAGTGTCTTCCAGACATAAAATGATTGAGGCCCATAAGAAATTAACAAGATTGTGGCATCATGCATAATGCAGGCACAGGTTCAAGGCAGAGTAGGTTGCAGAGACAACTTTCTTTCAATGCAGAAATTTAATTTATGCAAGAAGAAGCTTTATCTTCCATCATTTGTGCTCAAACCACTTCTGATACCACAATTGTGGTATCTTCGCAGTGAGTAACCACAAGAATAAACCTGAAACACCATCCCGATGTTCTAATACCTGCCATGTTGAGGTAACTGAAAATGTAGATCCAAATTCTCACTAGACAAAGCTGACACTGATTTCTTTACCAAAAGATACAATCACCAATGTAACTCCAAATGACCAGGTCCAATTGCAGAAACAGAAACATGAAAAATCAAGATGATGATATGTCTCCTTCATAATTAGTACTCCTATACTAATGATCCTGGAGAAAGCCAATTAGACAACACAATGACAGTGAATTCAAATTAGCAATTATAGGGCTGGGAGATGGTTCAGCAGTTAAGGTCATGTACTGTTTTTTCAGCAGATCAAGGTTTTCTTCATCAGAGGCTCAAAAACCACCTGTGTCTCCTACCAGATCTAATGCCTTTCTCTGCACATATGAAACCATTCATACACACACACACACACACACACAGAGGGGGGGGGAAAGGAAATTGAGAGAGACTAAAATAGTTTTAAAAACATGAAATTTGTAAATATGTTTGAAAAAACTTAAAAAGGACATGATTAAATAATGAAATGAAAACACAAACTAATAGTAAAATAGCATACGTAATACAATTCAAGATCAGAAAATAAAGCTCAATAAAGAGATAAAAATCACAAAAAATAAAACCACAAAACTGGAAATAAAAAAAACAGTAAGCTTCACTATGCACTCAAATGGGATATGCAGTATCCAACCAACAGGGATGAAACCATTGTTACAAAGGCAGAACCTGCAAATGTGCACATTACTTTGTTACACTTGACTGAAAAATAAAAGTTCATTTGTTTATTTTTGTATAGTTCAAGTAAATATCAGGAAGTCTGACAGAAACCTGAATGGAAAGCCTCACAGGTAGAATGAATCAAGAGGAAGCCACAAAACCAGGGCTTGAACACAAGGTGGGTAGAGGAGTTAGAAAACTCTGAGAAAGAAATTGATATATCTAAATAGAACCCCAGAAACAAAACATCCAGAAATGCAGGGATTCTCTGAGAAGACTTAGTCAAAGACACAGAAGAAATCCAGATCAAAATCACAAAAGAATTTCAGCCAAATTACAAAAGAAAATTACCCAAAAGTTAGGGACAACATTCATACATGATTAATGGCTAGGATTTTACTAATAATCCATATAAGACAATGATGCCCACTGTCACCACTGACTAACAATATAAGACTTGGAGTATTTTCCAAAGGAATAAAAAAATGAATAAGATGTGTAGAGTGAATTACCTAAAATGCATGTGTTATGATTTTATACTCAAAAGCCCCTGGTGACTTTTCTGAAAAATTCTAATATTGGACAAATAATTGTTATATCACAATCATTATACAGAATGCACACAACAATATTTTTCTACAAGAAAATAATGACTGCTTCAGTCAATATATCAGGAAAACAATTTCATTTACAACATCCATCAAAATTATATAAGAATATGCTTGAATCTCCCTAAAAATAGGAAATAAAATATGTATCACGGGTGGACTTAGGGAAGGTGAGAACTGAATAGGTGGTATGAGGTTGAGGAGGATGTATGGAGATAGTACTTAAACAGACAATTGTAATCAGAGGGTATTCCAGGGGTAGGTAGAAACCTTGGGCAATAGAAATTCCCAAGAAACTACAAGGTGACTCAGGTAAGACTCCTAGTAATGGGGGACATGAACCTGAAATGGCCCATCTCCTGTCACCAGGCAATTCTTCCAGTAGAGGGACAAGAGCACGAACCCAGTCACAAAGCCTTCCACCTACAATTTGTTCTACCTGAAAGATGTGCTGGGGGTAAAGGTGGAGCAGAACTTCTGGGAGTAGACAACCATGGCTGATGTAGGTTGTGATCCATGCCAAGAGAGGAAGCCCACCTTTGACATTCTGTGGGGGGGGGGCTAGGGACCAGAGGTTTGATAGCTAAGACCTAGGATAGAACTAACATGACCAGAAAACCATCAACAGAATGATTCTGCTATACATGTAGACAGAAACCTAGCATAATAGATATCAGAAAAGCTTCATCCAGCAACTGATGGAAAAAAATGTGAAGACCCACAACCAAACATTAGGTGGTGCTCAGAGAATCCTGTGGAAGAGGAGGAGGAAGGATTGTAGGAGCAAGGGGTACTAGAGTTCAGATACCAAACGTTAGAATGGAAATATGGAATCGGGAGCTAAAAGCACACAGGAGACTTACATGATGGAGCAAAGCACAGTTCTCTGTCTTTATGCTTTTCTTATCCTTTTTTAGTACCACCTGAGATAAAAAATTTCTATGCAAGAAGAAATTACCTACAACCACAGCTTACATATTTTTCTTTGAATCATACATATAGTTACTAATGATTAACTAAGTTTTAAGTACGTCAAGTATATTTCAGCCAGTTCCTTTGTACTGACTCCGCTGTTATTCATCCCAGAATCTTCTTAGTATGATTCTGCCACCTAACTCATTCCTAGGTATAGACCAGTTAGTTCTTTATTAATAATAATAGCAAAACATCTTCACAGTGTATAAAAGGGTTATTCCTAAGCAGGTGGCAGTTTGCTGTTTCAGTGTAGTAAATTCTTACCTTATTTTATTCTACAAAACGTTACTCAATTGGTCTAGCCTACCACTTATTTTTCTTTTTTTCTTTACACACAGTAAAATCATTTAATTTCTTTTCACAACTTCATTTTCTCAAGGTGCACACTAAAACCTGAGATTAATTCTGTAAGTTACATGACCAAGGAACTCAAGATTAATCTTGGGTGTAGGGGCATAATTGCCATTTTTGACCATCAGCCTGTTTTCCACAGGTAAGATTCATGGTTCTATAAGGTATAAAACTTCTTTTTTTCATTTTCCATCATCAGCAATTCTCATATCTGTAAGTTTTATTGCTCTATAAAAATTATCTTCCTGATGATCTGCAAGAAAACTGCCCAGTGAAGAGTGGGATTTTCTGATAAAATAATCACACTCTTCTAGATAAAGTGGGATTCTTCTAGTCACCAATCAGACCATGAGAAACGCAGTAAATATATGATAGCAGCAAGCAGGAGAGGCTCAGCACGAGCAGGGAACATTCTGAAAAATGTCTCCCAACAGGGGTGATTTGTCTCTCCAAGATACATTCATTATAGTTGTGCTAACCAGCGAGTTGTCCTTCATAAGCTCCATTGAGACTACAGCTCCTCTGACATGAGTGCCACAGTGGGTTTAGATACCACAAGAAAACCCACAGAATCAACTATCATGGGCTCATAGGGCCTCCAAAATACTGAACCAACAATCAGGGAAAATGTGTATGTCTCACCTATGCTCTGTGCATATATGCTCTAGTTGTGCAGCTTGGTATCCTTGTGGGACTCCTAACAGTAGAAGTAAGTGCTGTCTCTGACTCTTCTATCTGCCTTTTCCTCCTACTATGTTGCCTTGTCCACCTTTAATATGAAAAGAGTTATCTTGTCTTAATGCAACTTGACATACCGTAATGTTGGGTTCACACTAATAACAGGCCCTGAGAAGAATGAACTTTACAGTGAAGTGTCTGCCATGCAAGCATGAATACATGAGACTGGTTCCCTAGTATCTGTGTCAAAATTTGGTTATGGAAGCATGTAAATGCTAGTTTCTGTCCTGCCTGGTCCCACAACTGTTCAGTCCCAAAGAAACACACAGAGGCTTATATTAATTATAAACTGTTTGGCCTTTTAGCTCAGGCTTATTATTAACTACCTCTTAGTGTAAGAAGTCCTTTTGTATATGTGTTTATTTTATTGGTAAATGAATAAAGAAGCTGCTTTCAGTCTATGACTTAACAGAATACAGCCAGGTTGGAAAAGATATATAAAAGAGTAGGTGAAGTCAATGAGAAATCAAGTAGCTGCTGGAGGAGACAGATGCACTAGGACTTTGCAAGTAGGCAACAACCTTGTGATGATGCATAGAATCACACTGTCTCTGGCACTGATCTGAGTCAGATATTCCTTATAAAGAATAAAAACTCCAAGAACAGTAAATTAAAAGTAGGGAACATTCACATCACCTCCATCTACCCACATCACTTCCCACAAAACATGAACCAGTAACACTGCTTGGTAAAACAATATTAATGATCTCAATCCTTCGATTAATAGATAAAGACTAACCTAAGGACTTAGAAAAAGATGCAGAATTTTTGTAGGAAATTGTACTCTATCTCTGAATCTACTCCCTGTGGTATCCACTGATCCTCATCCAGTTTTGTCCTTTAGAGGACCATTTGCTTTCATCACCATTTCTATGTGTCAAGGATCAATACTCAGGAAAATGCTTTCCCTCGGATACCCAGTGTTCACAACTTCTACAATCTATGAGGCAACCCACACCACAACATAATGCTAAATTCTAGAGAACTCACCATTACCACAAGAATCAAGATGAATGATTAGGAAATTGAAATCTATTAAAGCTATAAAGCTTTATTATAATGCTTTATATACCAAAGGACACAAGCATCCAAGCAAAGTGACAGCCTATGAAATAGGAAAATTTTTACTTCTTAAAAAATTTGGGGGGGGGGCTGGAGAGATGGCTCAGAGGTTAAAAGTATTGATTGTTCTTCCAGAGGTCTTGAGTTCAATTCCTAGCAACCACATGGTGGCTCACAACCATCTGTAATGAAATCTGGTGTCCTCTTCTGGCCTACAGGCATACATGCAGACAGAATACTGTAAACTAAATAAATAAATCTTTTTAAAAAAATTGGTATACAGTAACAAATATAAAAAAGAACGAGATCATATATATATTCTCACAGTAGCCTCAATGAAAACTAAATATCTAGAAATAAACCTATTAAAAGAATTTTGCTTTGAAAATTTTAAACCTCTGAATAAAAATACAGAAGGAAAACACCAGAAAAAAGAAAGGTATTCCCCGATCTTGGACTAGGAGGGTTAAGGCATAATTACTCTTTTACCAAAAGCTATTTACACTTTCAATGAAATTCCAAACAAATCCCAATCTTGTTATTTACAAAAAAATCCTAAATTCCACAAAAGTACCTAGAAATCCAAAAGATCCTGAGGAAAAACAATAATACTGGTTGGGTTACCAGGATAAATCTTAAGATATATTGCAGAATCATAGCAATAAAAATACTATGTCGTAAACACAAAACCGTAAATGTAGACCAGTATAACAAAATTAAAGACCCAAACATAGTTAACCTTATTGACAACTACGTTATATTTGAAAATTACAGGAGAAACATAATATATAGGTGAAAAGAAAGCATCTTTGACAAATGGTGATTTGAAGAATAGAGCATGCATAAAATGAAATTAAACCCACATCTACCAACTTCCTCAAAACTTACTCCAATTGCACCAAAGAACTAAATCTGGAAACATACATTGACATGGCTAGAGAAAGACTTAGGCAATATTCTACATGATATAGATGTAGGAAGAATCTTTCTGATAGGACTCCATTTACACAGTAATTAAGGCCAACAATTGACAAGTAGGACTGCTGTGGGTTCCTTTATGCTGTGAATATCTGTTGTTGTCATTGGTTAATAAATAAAGCTGCTTTGGCCTATGACAAGGCAGGATAGAGTCAGACAGAAAAATCCAAGCAGAGATACAGATAAAGAAACACAGGGTCTTGGAGATGCCAGCAGCTGCCCAAGGAGCAAGATGCTAGAGCACCATTGGTAAACCATCGGTCAT
>JAQHUG010000687.1:192494-203741 GCA_028555095.1 Dicrostonyx torquatus | reverse complement strand
TGTGTTGCTTTCATTGGTTGAATAAAGAAACTGCTTTGGCCTTTTGATAGGGCAGAACTTAGAAGGTGGAGTAGACTGAACTGAATGCTGGGAAGAAGGGCAGTGTGGCAGACGCCATGAAGCGCCTAAGACTGGCACTGGTTAGGATCTTTCCTGGTAAGCCACGACCTTGTGGTGAACACAGATTAGAAGAAATGGGTCAGGATGTGAGAGTTAGCCAATAAGAGGCTAGATATTATGGGCCAGGCAGTAATTTAATTAATACAATTTTGGTGTGGTCATTTCAGGGGTTAAGCTAGCCAGGCGGTGGGACGCAGCCTGCTGCTCACCTCATACTACAGCTTGTTTGTTTGGTTTTTTTTTTTGTTGTTGTTGTTTCTTTGTTTCGACCCAAACTAAGCAAAAACCTTGCATAGTGGAAACAAAGTGTACTGAGGGGGTTTCAGGAAGCTTATAGATGGTGTCTTGTCCGATTCACAGTGGCTGATCAGAAAGAAGCAGGCCTCTTCATTGTCCATCCTAAACACAGACAGGAAACAGAGCAACCACACTGAAATGCTAGTGGAGTGGCTGTATAATTGCCTGGTCTACATCTGCATGCCTGTCCTTACGCTAAAAGGAAAGTTAGATATTGCTTAAAATGACTATATTTGTGGGCGAAAAAACAGCTGGCATAGTCATAGAACTCTAAAATTTAGTGCAGAAAAACAAGTTGAACTTAGCTTTTATTTTTTTTTTATTAATATGATTTTCACAAATTAGGAACACTACTTATCTTCATTTTCTGGCTAACCCAACTCAGAACTACTTAGAGAGAGGGAACAGATATGCTTAGTGGTTTTAAGTCAAATTTCACTGTCTGTTTATGACTCTAGGAGACTGTTCAACATTTTGCTTAAAACTCTTTTTTTCTCATATTAATGTTTTTCAATTTTCAGAATTAGTAACTAAAACTATGTTTTAGTCCTTCAAAAGTCAGGATTTTAAAAGCTAAGAATTGTTATTTTTCAAATGCTTAATGATTTAACTTTCTGGTACACTGTGATAAATTAGATTCTTCAAAAATTGTTTTCATTGGAGAAGAGAAATAAAAAGCCCAGGAAACTATTCCAAATAAAACAATTCTGAAGAAAACATTTAGGCATGATTGCTAAATAACATTGGTATTGGACAACATTCTCTAAGCGTCATTTTCTGTAAAGCAGTGAAGTCATGCAATTGACCTTTGGAACTTGTTGGGGGACTCCTACCGAATGTATTAGATAACATTAAATACCAAGTATTTTATATGGAATTAAGATTAGAAATGTACATACAATAGACAATCTGTCACCCTAAGTGATGTCTTTCTCAGCCCACCTCTTAGAACAGTGCTAGGTGGTCAACAGTCCCTTCTCACCCCTTTTCTGTAATTTATCCATTTACAATTCACATGGAGTGATTTCTGGAAAGGTGACCCTTTTTGTAGAAAATCATTTTAATACTAGTAATGACACATAGAATCTGTCTGAGAGAGTTACAACTAAAACAAAAAGCTTAGATTCAATTCCCAGAATAAAAAGCTTCCACCACACACATGCATATCAGTACCCAGTGGACAAGCTGTGTGAAAAACTTAATCGATAGTAATATAAACAGATTGATTTATATAGATAAAAGAATATAGAGCTTTAGAAGATGCAAATGTGGCAATAGCTTCTAATAATTATATAGATATCAAATAAGAAATTGTTGAAGCTCAAATTCACACAAGAGTTTGGTAATACCTGACTGTTTATAGAACTGTCACCTGTAGTATTTATTGGAGGTAAACCCTAAGACAAAAACATATACTCTTAAGTTTTTTAGCTTCCCAACATTTATCATTCATTCTATTGTGGAAGTGTTTGCTTACTGTTTTGTTTCTTAAACTAAACCATTAAATAAAACAAACTTTAGCTAAATTTATTTTTCTCTTCATAAATTAAAATTGATGTTCGAATTCACAACTATTGCGTACCTAAGTATCACTCTGGATGTTAGGTGAGTCCTGGAAAGAAAAAGTCTTAGGTTATCAACTGTGATGAGGAAACCAGCATGATTAAAACAAAAGATGAAAGCATCCAAGGAAGGACATGCATACATAACTGAATCTTCAAAAACAGCAGAAGGCTCCAGAAAAGCCCTGCCTGCTAGAGATTTCTCCTGGTTTTGAAACTAAGAAAATTGTTCTGTGCTAGCCCTCATCCCCTGGTGACCTAAGTCCTCCCAGTCCATTCCCTCACACTGTTTCTGTGTTAGAAGACCAATCACCCATAACAAATGGTCAGACCATAGCACCTTCTAAGCCTGTTGACAGGCATACAGATAATAAAAGGGTAACTCCACAGGACCTCTCAGGATCCTGCTTCTTCCAGCTCTGAGGACTCTTCAGACTTGAACCCCAGCAAGATAAATGTTGTTGCTGAAAGCCTGCTGCAACCTCCTTAAAATCCAAACCATGACTCATGTTTGGCCATCTCACCTATATTTAGTCCAAATATTTTATTTTTGAAATGAAAGCCAAATTGCAAAATTTGGAGACTTTAACTGGAAGTCTAAACACCACCTGTCTATCTTGGATAGCTATCATAAAACTATCATGGCCATTTCTCATTACATGGTGTCGGCATGCTATCCTAGATATCTGCCCTAAAACAAAAGCCTATATTTCTAGCATTACTATTATATAATTATTATATATAAGATATTATATATATTATATATAAGATAATTTCATGTGGACCTAAAGAAAATTTATAGTTACTATCAAGTCATGACTGGAGTATTCTATGAGGCTTGATCATCTCAGACAGCAGTCTTGAATCTGTTTTGGATATAGAACTCAGACATCTGGGCCAACTGTTCCTACCAGAGATTTCTCAGGTGGTCTTCCTTGATCAAACCTATTATTTTTGTAACTCAGAATAAATCCATAGCCTCTCATTTCCTGTGCAAACAAAAATAAAACCTCTTCTCCAATGTAACATATCTTTTGACTTCAATTTTGAAGTTAAGGCATTTACAAAATATTTATGTTTTATTAATCCAGCAGCATTTATATATAAATGTCTTTTAGCAGCTGTTGCTCCTTCCTCAGCATTCAAACAATTCAAAAAGGACATAACAACATACAATATCCAGACTCTCTGTGTATTTTTCATCTTTATGTGGCTTTATTTTAACCTCTATTTCTTTTATTTTTAATTTTAATTTTTGGCTTTTTGAGACAGGTTCTCTGTGTATCTTTGGCTATCATAGAACTTCTTCTGTGACCAGGCTGTCCTTGAACTCACAGAGATCTGCCTGCCTCTGCCTCCCAAGTCCTGGGATTAAAGGTGTGTGCTACCATACCTTGAATTCTCAGAGATCTGTCTGCCTCTGCCCCTAAGTGTTGAAATTAAAGGCATGTACCACCACACATTGAACTCACAGAGGTCTGCCTGCCTCTGTCTCTCAAGTGTTGGGATTAAAGGTGTGTACCACCACACCCAACTACTCTCTTTCTTTTTTATTTTAAAGACTTTAACCTTTTTCTTTACTCTCCCAAACTTGTATATATTTTTAACACACTGTAAACCATTTAGAGGTTTTCTTCATCTTTGAATCTCTCTTTAGTGTATATCTGTTTCTTTTTCTGACAATGTGAGTATTTAATTTGCTAAGCAATATGGAGAGGATTAACGCTGTGACTTTGATGGCTGGATCCAGCCCATCCCTTAGCTTTCTGAGATTCCAGCCTCATGGTGGAGGTACTGGCCGAAGCCATGTTTATTGCCACAACTCTATGGCATTTCAAGGTCTCTGCCAGCAAGTAAGCTGCAGTAGTGTGCTCACAAACCACAGTCAAATGCTCTGTAGCCAGACCTCCTGCTGAAAAAGTCAGAGTTTGCATTGGCAGGACAGCCCAGAAAGCTGGCATTTTAAAATGGCACTGCTTTTTTCCTGCTATGGCTAAAAACCAAAAAACTGTGGTCAGATTTTCATCAACACCATTTGTTTCATGGCAGGACCTCTTAAAAGGCTGCAAGATTTTGTAGCTAAAGTTGAGTCAGGAAGCCTTTCTTAAATGAGAGTGCTTGCCTCTAGCAAGTGGAGCCCACCTGGGAAAATGCTGCTATCAATAAACCATGCTTAACTCTATTCTTTTCTGTCTAGAATTACTTCCCAAGCTCTGTCAGGCTTTATGTGGATGCAGTTGTCTACATGTTGGGTACCATTTGTTGCCAGGGTTTCTGTCCTGCCTGGTTCCCAAAGTCATTGATTCCCAGACACAGAAGAAGCAAGATATGACTGCCTCATTGAAAAAGGTGCTAAACCATGTGGCTAACATATGCTAGAATAACGGGCTAATATAAGTTGTAAGAGTTAATAAGAAACCTAAGCTAATGGGCCAATCAGTTTATAGTTAATTGAGACCTTTGTGTGAATTCTTTGGGACTTAACGACTGTGGGAACGGGCAGGACAGAAACCCCAACAATACTAACATAAAGCCAACCACAATAAACCTCATAAAAGAGAAAGTGGGAAGTACACTTGAATGCATTGGCACAGGTGACTACTTCCTAAATATAACCCCAGTGGCACAGACACTGAGAGAAACAATTAATAAATGGGACCTCCTGAAACTGACAATCTTCTGTAAAGCAAAGGACATGATCAAGACAAAACAGCAACCTACAGAATGGGAAAAGATCCTCACCAACCCCACATCAGATAGAGGGCTCATATCCAAAATACACAAAGAACTCAAGAAATTGGTCAACAAAAGAACAATTAATCCAATGACAAATGGAGTACAGGCCTAAACAAAGAACTCTCAACAGAGGAATATAAAATGGCTGAAAAACACTTAAGGAAGTGCTCAACATCCTTAGCCATCAAAGAAATGCAGATCAAAACAACTCTGAGATTCCTTTTTAAATTGATAAAAATGACCAAGATCAAACACACTGATAACAACTTATGCTGGAGAATTTCTGGGGTTAACTCCTGTATAGTGCAAATTGGTACAGACCTTTTTAATATCAGTATAGCAATTCTCAGAAAATTAGGAAACAACCTTCCTCAGGACCCAGTAATACCTTAACTTTTGGGTATATACCCAAAGGATGTTCAATCGTACCACAAGGACATGTGCTCAATTATGTTCATAGCAGCATTGTTTGTCATAGCCAGGACCTGGAAACAACCTAAATGCCCCTTGTATGAAGAACGGATAAGAAAAGTGTTGTACATTTACACAATGAAGTACTATATACCAGAAAAATAATGACATCTTGAAATTTGCAGACAAATGAATAAGAAAACTCATCATATTGAATGAAGTAAACCAGACCCAGAAAAACAAATATCATATATACTCACTCATAAGTGGCTTTCCAACATAAAGCAAAGAAAACCAGCCTACAATTCACAGTCCCAGAGAACCTAGACAACAATGAGATCTTAAGAGAGCTATACATGGATCTAGTATACAGGGGAAATAGAAAAAGACAAGATTTCCTGAGTAAATTGTGAGCATGAGGACCATGGGAGAGGGTAGTAGGGGAAGGAAAAGAAAGGGAGTGAAGAAGAAAAAAAATTATAGCTCAATATAAGCATTTTTTAAAAAAAGATGCAGAAAACAATAAATAATAAATTGGTTTTAGGTCAAAATATTCCAAAGTCCATGATCATTTAGAGCCCTGGAAAATGCATTCAAAATGTAAAATGACTTAAAACTAACTAATATATAAGAACTTTGCTTTGCTGCAAACCATTTCCTATGAGGTTTCTCTAAAATACATCTACAGCAAGATGTTTAGTATTTAAAATCTCTATATTGTTCTTAAAGTTAATTATTATGAGATCATATTTTATTATATTTACTTAATATAAATATTTATAAAGAAATTAAAGTTTATGGAAAAGTTTAAGAGCACAATATAGAATAAAAGTATTAAATAAAATACTATGTAGGTTAGATATCACTTATGAATTATACATATATTCAGAATTGTACAAGTTTTTATTCATACAAATTCATTTAGGAAAAACAAAACAAATAAGTATTTCTTCTTTGAACTGAACTAATTGCACTGCAAAAAAATTATCTAATTCTTCTTTGTCTTAATAGTGCTTAGTCATACTCCAGGAAAGAAATACACAAAAGGGAACTTCCAAGCACTGGAAAATGACTTGACAAGTAAGTGTGTTGGAATCTCTTAACATAGGACCTGAATTTGGCTCCCAGCAGCCAGACTTAGCAGTTCGCAACAGTCTACAACACCCCCTTCAGGGATCTGATGCAATATTATAGCTTCTGCAGCCACCCATAAAAGAGATACACAAGCACACTCAAACCCACAGACACACAGACACACAAATACACACATACAAATATTAAAAATTAAAAATTTACAAAAGGGATCTTCCATATTCTCACATTCTTATTAGCAATACTTCTTATAACTATACTTTTCAAGATTACTTCTTCATTGTTTTATTGTATTTCGTATTAAAACTGACTGCTTCATAGAATTATCATTTATGTTTTACCGCAGAGAGAAAACAACAACCTTGAGGTCAAATGGAATCTTCCCATTAATAACAAGTCTCACCTTTCTTTTAGCACACCTTCTTATGTAGATCCATATCTCATTCTCTTTGAATCCTCTCTGTTGTCCAGTTTCTCTGGGTTTGTGGCCTGTAGGCTGTTTATTCTTTGCTTTATGTCTAAAAACCATTCATGTATGAATACATATTACATTTGTCTTTCTCAGTCTGGGTTACCTCCCTCAATATGTTTTTTTTCTGGATTTTGGAAGGAATAAAGGTTCATTAATGCATATATGGGCATCTGCAAAATAACTTGTTAACAATAATCAAATCATATAGTTTGATATTCATTGACTATTCTAACAATACTGAGAAGGAATGGACCTTGAAGAAGATTTGAGGTTCCACCTCATGAAACGTAATGCTGTTATTATTGTGGGTAGATTTTTGCTTTAGCGATAGTTTACCCTGTTGTATGAAATGTTTCATTTTCTGAACAGCCTTATGTAATGCTCCCAGCATTTTGCAATGGAATGAGAAGAGTGTGGGCAGCTTTGAGCACCTTTGTGATGGATTTCCAGATTTAGAACTGTAATACAACACATTTCTATTCTGCTCATTCATTAAGACTATTCCAGTCACAAGTATTCTGCCATATAGTCACAAACCAAACTAATACACTAGTGTCTCTCAAATGGAAGCCTACAGTATAAAACAAACTTCTACAGAAAGTAAATGGTATGTAAAAGGATTCAATAAAAAATTCTTAATGATACCAGATGTCCACAAATCAGAATTACTAAAATCACATTAGGTATACCACCATTACTTAATTATAAAATAAAAAGTCGGAAATTATGGGTAATGAATGTATTGTGCATGTTGAAGAGTAATGATAAATTGGCAACATGAAACTCAGTACACAACTTCAATGATGTTCCAATTCATATATTAGTATTAAAATGTGGAAACTTTAGGGAGTAGAAAATCATGAGGGTTATGTCCTTAGACATGAGGGTAGTCAATATTATAAAAGCACTGAAGCTAAGTACATCATTCTACTCATTCTACATTCTGTCATGTGATGATGTAGCAAGAAGACACTGTCTTAGAATTAGAGAGAAGGCCCTCACTAGAACCTAATATGTAACATCTTCACATTTGAATATGTTAGAACCAAAATTTACATAACTTTTGAATTGTTCATTCTCATGTATTTTTATGGAAACAAACCACCAACAGATATCAAAACTGAGAATAAATTTTTGGCTTATTGAATGTCTATGCATGATGACTCAGCTTTGGGAATGGAAAATTGATAGAGGCTGGACAACTGGAAACAGGAAGACAAGGACTGTATCACACTGAATGTGTTGCTAAGAACAATTCTCTCTGGGTTCAGGAAATCGGGATTGTAGTAGAAGATCACAGAAGGAGTCAGGAGAATGTTGGCTGAACAATATATGTTGAAGATGATCCTGAGTAGTTGGAAGTAAGAAATGAATATTTTATTAGAAAACAGAGGACAAGCTGTACTTGTAACACAGCAGCCAATCTTGACTGCATGGACATAAATCTGCGACTTTAGGAAAGCCAGAATCTCAGAGTGATAAACTAGAATTATTGGGAGCACAAATCTATAAGTCAAGAATTTTGGGTCTTTCATTCCATCTCCTGACTGTATGCTAAAATCACAGAAGAGAAAACTGGCTTAATGATAAAATTTATAGGGATTTTTCTCTTCAGATAGAATAAATGGAAGGACTTGCCTTGGAAGAGCTTCATCCCAGTCAGATTGTGAAGAATAAAAAATGGTTCTCATGAGAAAATGCCAAGTATGAAAAAGAAAGCCAGATGCTTTTCATCTGCACAATATAAGAAGGAGCCTGAAGTCACTCCAGAGATCTTTGAAACCATCATGACTACCACAAGCCAAAAATAACAGGGCCTGGAATTTTATAGCTGTTTCAAGTGAGCAAACCAAGGCCCCCACAGAATTTTGAGGTTTATGTCCAGAGTAGCCTCAACTCTCTGACCCTTGCATTGTGTCACAAACCTCTGTAGTCACTTCATGTGTGGCCAAGGACAACACTACATAAGAATGTGGGTTTGACAAGATTCTGGCAGAGGACACAGGAAATAAACTTATCTCATCGGAAAAACCCAGCAGCTGTTCAGAGTACATAGTCCTGGAAGAAAGACTTTATCTACTTATCAAAGGACTTCATTCTGTCCCCACAGAAGTGCCTTAGAATTGGGGTTGGCACAAGGCCCCAATGTGATAAGGCCTAGTAAAGATTTGAGTGTGAGACTTTCTCATACAACACAACTGAACAGTAACAATCTCTGCTGTGATGTTTCCTGTGCAGGCTGTGCCCAGAAAAGTCAACTGGATGAGACTTCCCAAAGCCTTAAGAACTAACCCTTCCTATGTGTGTCTAGAACTTTTGACTGGAATTATAGGAAAGCATCATGAAGCCCAAGGATTTCATATTGTTTGACTTATCAGGTTTTGCCAGGAGGTAGTGGCGCACACCTTTAATCCCAGCACTCGGGAGGCAGAGGCAGACAGATTTTTGTAAATTCAAGGCCAGCCTGGTCTACAAGAGCTTGTTCTTGGACAGATTGCAAAGCTACAGAGAAACCCAGTATCAAAAACCAAAAAAAAAAAAAAAAAGACTTATCAGGTTTTGAACTTACTTATCGATATATTAATTTAAGACTTTTAGAACTACTATTGTAATAAAATGTGTTTGATTGTTTTCTTAACTGTTTTTATTTGAGGAAAAATATAAATTGGAATGTGCCCTCTCAAAATTTTAGGTTGACACCTAAAAGTCTAATATAAGAGTAATAAGCATCAAGATTTCTAAACATGAGCACAGACATTGTGAATGGGAACGGGAACTGTATAAGATACTAGAGACAATTAGCTAGTCTTCCTCCAAACTCACCATGTGAGGATATAGCAATACATCTTAGAAATGGAGAGAACCCTCTCCTCAGACATTAATCTCTATCTCCATGACATGAAATACTCAAGCCCTGAGAACCAAGAAGTAAAACATTAGAAATTCTCCACTTGTAAGTACATGTATGATAGCACAGGCACAGTAGTATAATTAAAAGTATTATTCAGAAAGGAAAGAGAGAAAATTAGTGGGGAGGAAGAAGAGGGAGAAGGAGGCAACAGATGAAGCAAGAAGAGGAATCAAATACTGAGAAAAGTTACAAGCATAAACTGAAACAAGCAGAATGTATTATGGATTATAGTTTGAGAGTCATAGGTGCACATGTATCTCAAACTTATTAAATAGTAGTAATGAATATATACATTTTTATAGATTGAGGACAACTTAATTAAATATAAGACAGTTTCCTATAATACTCTATACATCTAACAATATTTGTAATTATTAATTGTTATATAAAATAGTCAAGAAATACAAACAGGGAAGTATTTCTTTCGTGACCACTGACTATTTGTAATTTATGCATTTCTTTTATTTAAATGTATTTAAATAATGCTCAGAATGGTAATACATGCTTGTAATTTCAACAGTTGGATGGTGGAGACAAGGGGGCCAGGACTTCAAAATAATTCTCTACTATAATGAGATTGAGGCTAGGCTTAGCCACACGTTATCTTGTTAAAAGAAAAAAAGTAAGCATGACTATGAATACATGTATGTATACAAACAATTCTAACACTAGAAACAGCTTTCATTATAGAGCATACAAAATGTAATACTTATGAAATTCACATATACATACAATATAGTAAATGAAAGTTTATAAATATGACATTTATATGTATTAAACAAACCTAACTGTATGAAAATTTATACCTACACTATATAAATTAAACTATAAAAGATAAACAAAAATGGGACCTGAATTAATTTAAGTACCAGATGAATTTAGCCTACCACTGACATAGTTTACAAATATTTGAATGATTTAATGAACTGTTTACTAAAGCAAATGCTTGACTTTCATTTCTAAATATGTCCCTGGTACTACAATAGCAAATTGAATCACCCAGGCCAGTAAATACCATAGTCATCAGGGAACTGTTTACTTAATAGTTTACAAAAAAGTAAATAAATAACTATTGATACTATAAAAGTTGTCCCTGTAGTGACTGATTATCTATGCTCCACTGTCACCCTTTTCTTCTCAACTCTAAGTATTTATGTTTTCACTGTCAGGTGTGTGATGTCTGTGTGTGTGTGTGTGTGTGTGTGTGTGTGTGTGTGTATGATATGTACACCTTGATTTCCTGGTAGAATTAGAATAAATGTGAAGAATTTTGCAGAAAATTACACAAGCCTATCAACTTCTAAACTAAGAGCACACATACTATAATTTTAAAGATTTTCAAAACTCATACTAACTTAATAACTATTTTAAAAATTTGCTTGTTCTAAGTTCTTTATTTTTTAACCAAAGCTATGTCAAGACATGAAGTTTAGCAAATTGTCAGACACTAAGCACCTCTGGTTGTGAATCAACCTCCTACTCATTTTCTGATCCCTGTTAGAAACAGCCTCCTTGGGTAATACAACATGTGCATGTGTTGATGGTGGGAGGAAGCATTTTGCTTACAGACAACACAGGAGAATATTTGGAGGCACAGTGGTTATTTGTTCAACTATGTGCTAATCAAATAAAGTATGTATTTAAAT
>JAQHUG010000687.1:124944-135917 GCA_028555095.1 Dicrostonyx torquatus | reverse complement strand
GAGAAGCCAATGATAATGGCACAGGGACCTATCTCTTCTGCATGTATTGGCTTTTTGGGAACCTATTCTATATGGATGCACACCTTCTTAGACCGGGATGGAGCAGGGAGGGCCTTGGGCTTCCCACAGGGCAGGGTATCCTGCCCCCTCTTAAGGAAACAGGGGGAGGGAAGTGGGATATTGGGGGAGCGAGAGGGCCTGGGACAAGGAGAGTAAATGTAAATTTTTCTTTTAACAATTAAAAAAAGAAAGAAATCATATCTTAATCTAATTTTCATTTCTGTTAATAGTAAATAAAAAGTAAAACAAACCATTAGTTAGATTGATATGGCAATATAGCAACACCTCAAAATCTTTGATCCACTTTCCACTAAAAAGTCATTAAAGGCTTTTCTACAAATGCAAAGTCTTTTTTGTTTTAAAATTATTTGTATTTCAATAATACACAATAGAAACAAGCCAGTAACTAATAGTTTAGAGTACATTAATAATGCAAAATAAAGTAATATTTGCATTTCTATAAGATATATTTAACTTACATAAAAATGGTGACTGAGGTCTATATAGAAAATATGTAAGATGATGTTCTGATGTGAAAAAATTGTTCTTAAGGATTCCTTTTAACCATTACTCTTTTTAATACTAACATAATGTTTAAACTCTCTGATGAGCACCCTACTAGAGTTAACAAACCAGGAATTATACATATAATTGACTGAACTGAGAGTCATTTAGAAAAATAAAATCTATTCAAAAAAGATGAAAATTTTTCAAGAAACAAAAATAACCCTTCAACATGATTTAAACAACCCACTCTTTGATGTTATGAGAGTGAGTAGTCTCATAAAACATTAAATGTGGTTCCAAACACTGAAATTTTTTATAGTATGTAGAATAATAAGATAACCATAAACTCTTCCAATTTTGTTTACTTTAAAAGAGATAATTGGACAGTGGTGGCTTAGACCTTTAATCTCAGTATTTGAGATGAATCTCTGTGATTTTGAGGCAGCCTGGTCTACAGAGTGAGTGCCAGGGCAGACTTCAAAACTACACCATGAACCCCCAAATAAACAAGCAAACAAATGCTTAAGGACTACAGAAAATCCCTATGTTGAACATTACTATACAATACTCTAGGGTTCCAAAATGTCACATATATCTGGCTGAATGACATTTTCAATTACTCCAATCCAAATTTGGGATTTTCCCTCCAAGTCTGTTGTCTGTTTTGCCATTGCAGATTTTAGAAAGTGGCTTGGGGTCTATTGTGTCTGTTCTCATTCATCTTCTCTTCTCTGCATTTACAAGCATCTAACACATTAGTCAACAAACCACTTCAATACTCTGCACCACACAGAATCTATTCTATTCTCCACCACACTGACACCTTCATCTAAGCATCTCCCCATGTGGACAAGGCAGCCCAATATGAGGTTTTCAATTTGGACCTTCAGAGATCTTACTAGCTTCTAAAACCTACCAAAATCAATTTATTTTCCATTTACAATTTTAGAATTGGTATTATAGCAGTTTTTTATTGGAATAATTTTTTGATCAGATCCCTCTACCCTACATTGTACCTTTTTAGAATGAAGATTAAACTATAACATGTATGCATACTGCCTAAGAAAGTCATATGCAGGATTCCCAATTGTTGGTTCAGTTTCTGTGAGTCCCAATGAGTTCAGGTTAGTGGGTTCTGTGGGTTTTCTTGACCCCCCTGGCTTCTACAATCATTTTTTCATGACCTCAGCCTATTGTTTGGCAGTATGTCTGTATCTGCTACTGTCTGTTTCTGTATGAAGCCTCTTGGATGACAATTTGGCTAGGCATCAATCCCAGAACATCCTACAAGCAGGACAGATTGTAGGTAGAAGGTTATATGACTGAGTAGGTTTCCAACTTCTTCCACTTCCTCTTGTGGAACTACGAATAGTGGGAGCAGAGGTTAAATATGACTCTTTGACTGGCTTTTGGGATGTTACTCCTCATACTGTGTGGCGTTGACCAGTCTTAATACATGGGAAGGTATTAGTCTTACTAGAACTTGATATGCAATGGTTTGAAGAAGAGTGGATTGGGGGCTGGTGACAGAGTGGCAATGGGGAAGGCACTAGAAGGAGAGGAAAAATTGTGTCTAGGATATAGAAGGAATGAATGAGGGAAAGAAAAAAGAAAAAAAGAAGGAAGGAAAAAGCGATGGAAGGAAGGGAAGAAAGAATAAAGGAAAAAAGGAAGAAAGCAAGGAAGAAAATTAAAACTCTTGAAATAAAATTCTTTGGTATTTTCTAAGTGTGATTTGTTTCTTCCTTACTCAAGCCTCTTTGAACTGTTCTTCCCTCATCTCTGAACTCTCTTCAGAATCCAGCTACACAGGGCGCTCTCAGAATTTCCTGATCAATACTGGTAATTCATTTTTTTGACACTGTCACTCCTCAAATTTCTCCTGCAACTCATTGTAATTAAAATTTTATATTTATTTGAAAACATACTTATTTTATGGTTATTTCTCCCCAAATTCCAAGTCCTATAACATCAACTATTATATCTGTCTTACTAGCTATTATTAACCCAGTACCAGGCTGAGTTTCCAAAGTCAAGTCAAAGTGTGGGAGGAGTGAGAATATGAGCAAAGAGGTCAAGACCATGATGAGGACACCCACTGGAACAGTCTACCTGAGCTAATGGGAGTTCACCATATCCATCCTGACAGCAAAGGAGGCAGCATATGTCCAAACTAGGCTCTCTGAATGTGGATGACAATTTTATTGCTGGGGCAGACTGTGGGGCCACTGGTAGTGATACCAGGATTTAATCCTACTGCTTGTACTGGCTTTTTGGAACCCATTCTATTCAGAAGGATAGCTTGTTCAATATGTATAGAGTGGGAAGGGCCTTGGTCCTGCTTCAAAGTAATGTACTAGACTTTGTTGACTCCCCTTACCCTCACTGAGGAGTGGATGAGGGTGGAGTGAGGGGGTGAGTGGAGGGAAAGGGCAGAGAGGAGGGAGTGGGAGCTTGGATTGGTTCATAAAATGAGAAAAAAAGTTTTTAAAGAAAATAAATAAAAGAAAAAATAAACCTATTTCCTCACTAAGTGTACACATACAAGAGATTAGCTAGCCCATATGAATGACGGATGGGTTCAGAAAAGACTATAGCTGGGAGTTTGCCATCCTTCCCTGAACATTTATTTTGTACTTTTATTAACGCTTGAGAAACAAGAAAGAAATAAAGTGTTAATTTAGTACTGACCAGAACATAGACATAGTAGAGTCTGGTGTCCATACTGAAAAAGTTTTTCAGAAACCTAACTTTGCAAAACATCAGAAATAAAAACCCTAACTCCAAATCATACAAGCAGTAATTAAGCATACCAGTGATGAACCTACTTTTGAAATAAATAATCATTATAGGCTTTAGGTGTGCTGGCTGTGGCAGAAGTTGCCTTAACTTGTGAACATTCTTTGTCTCTTCCCAAGCCTCCCAGAGTAGAAGACAAAAAGCCACCACAGCCAGACACTCATCTCAGTCCTGTTACAGTCTGAAGATATAATTGATCCTCATGTAAGATACTTCTATGAAGTTCCAGTAAAAGTGGAGTTGGTTAAGTTCCAAGAGTTTTTGAAGCCAATTTTTCTTCTTCATGCATGTAGAAATTATATTTATGCTATGATGCAATTGTGTGTGTATATGTATGTATGTGTGTGTTTTGTATTATATAGAGAAATTTTTAGCTTATTGGGAATATAAATGTTAGATGTTTATTAAGAAAAAATAAATTTTGAGATTTTGTGTTACATTAGTTGGTGCTCTCTGAATCTACACAGTTAACTATATGGGAAAGAAAGGGCTATAATATAATATTCATTTCTATAGTTGATCAAATATTGAAAAGACATAGCCACTGGGTAGCAGTGGAGCAAGCCTTTAATCCCAGCAATGAGGAGGCAGATGCAGGCAGATCTCTGTGTGTCAAAGGTCAATCTGGTCTACAGAGTGAGTTCCAGAATAGTCAGAACTCCACAGAGAGATCCTGTCTTGGAAAAAGAAGGAAAAAAAAGAAAAAAGATATTGCCACAATTCTATTTATTCATTGAATAATTCTTATTATTAGTTAGGAATAATCTTTATAATCTGATCACAGTCAAGAGCAGGGAGAGAAGGAATGCTTGCATGCTTGTGCGCAACTGGCTTTACCAAACCCTGTATAGTCCAAGACTAGAATCAAATAACTGTTGCCACCCACACTGGGCAGGTCACCCTAGCGCCATATGCAAGATATCACAATAATTGCTTACAATCTTTTTTTTTATTTTGAGTCTTTCTTCCTAGGCCATTCTTAATTTGCTGTAAATTAAAACTAACCACTATAATGTGCATCCTCACTTGACTCTGCCACTTATTAATACTCCCACTACTAACAATAACACTGACACTACTACTGCCAACAATAATAACAATACTCTCTTAAACATTTTCAAAAGTCAAAACAAGGGTGTGCATTTAGATAAAATTGAAATGTTGCTTCTACAGGCCCTGGGGAAACACAGTTCTTCTTCTAATGTAGCCACTAACAAACAGAGCATTCTCCGGCACTAGAACCTTGAGATTCATAATGACACACCACATGCACCAATGTTTGCAGTACCATGATGTAAAAGATTCACAGTAAAATTATTTTACTATCTTTCTGCTTTTCCATACTGTAATAGTTTCATATCAGTTTGATTCCTGAGAGAGGTGTAAAAATAAAGAAAAACAGCTCAAAATATCGGCATTCTTATCAGGTCAAAATGATAATTAAATAAATCTCATTGCCAAATTAGTCTTATTATTTTAAAATAGAGCTTGTACCCATAAAGACCATTTCTGTTTTTAATTAACCAAGACTTCATTGCCAAAAGAAGTAAACAAAACAGTGTACTCAAATTGGAGACATAAGTTAGTTTATTATGGTTTTTAATTACAGTAATCTAGTTTTCAAATGTATATCCTTTGTAATTAAGACTGAGTATTCTTAGTAATGTTGCACAGAAGTTAATTGTAGAAAACTTTGTTCTCTTAATGTTTCCAAATAATATAATCTTATTCTGCTATCATTCAGCAATGGCTCTTCCTTTGGAAGCATCCTTCACAGACCAGTTTAGGATTTTCAGGTCTCTCAAATGTACATTCTGTTCATAAAACAGCAAGTTTTTTAAAAAAAAAAACTTTGGTATTTTATGGAAGTATTTTTTAACTGGTACTCTTTATCATGATGCAAAGACAAAAGCATGTAATAAACTTGGTATACACTGAAATCTCTAGATACTGGTCCTCAATAATTCTCACCAGAAAAACATTTGTAAAATTCACGGGCATAATTCCATTAACAGAGATTTCTAGTAATAGAACCTCCTAAGACCTATGGTAAGGATGTTAGAGAGCTACAAGAAAACATGGCTCTTGATCTCAGCAAATTTCTAGGTACGACAGAGAAATAAATGGAAAATTTAAGAACAATGCATTAGGGTGTCTAAGAAACACTTGGAAGCTGTACAGGCAGTACCACATAAACCTCCAAAACCAGTTAGAAATTAGGCTATATGGAACAAGCCAAGGAAGGACTTGATATTTAAATATTAGCCAAAGAGCAGATACACTGGAGGACCCAGGATCGCAAAACAATGTTAAAAGGGAAGAATTTTGAGTGACAGGGAGGGAAAACACAGTTCCAAGAACCCTCAACATTAAGGAGGACACAGAAGCCGGGCAGTGATGGTGCACGCCTTTAATCACAGCACTCAGGAAGCAGAGGCAGGCAGATCTCTGTGAGTTCGAGACCAGCCTGGTCTACAAGAGCTAGTTCCAGGACAGGCTCCAAAGCTACAGAGAAACCCTGTCTTGAAAAACCAAAAGAAAAATAAAAAAGGAGGGCACAGAATGTCCTGGTCATTCTAAGGAGGACACCACAGTTAGAAACTAATGAAGAGACATAAGCAAGAGTTAGATTATAAACTGTCATTTCCATGTCTGTTCACTCACTTATTTAGAAAATGTCTAGTGTTCACTGTGCTTGCCTCTAGGATTTGGCCAATGAGCTGTGTGTCTGTGCTAATAATCATAGAAAACTCATGAAGTAAAGCAAGCAAGAAAAATATGTATAGTATGTAAAAGACATACAGGCAAGCAATTGTTTCAGGAGACCTTATAGAGATAGTGCTAAGAGGCAAAAACTAGATAAAGTCCTGAGCTGGATATATACCTACTGTGGCCAAAGAATAAAAACCAACTAGGTCTAGTGAAAAGTGTCAGTGAACCAGCAGTCACAGGTTAAGCCACAGGAAAAGTGGGATGAAATGTAGGCACATTGTCATTCAAAGCAGGTGAAGAGGACATAGGCTTAGACTTTAGTCGCACAATGACTCTCCCATCAGGAATAAATAAAGAAGAAACATTGATAGACTACCAAGTCTGTGTTGTAGGGCTACTGCAGTAGTCCTGAAGAATGAACATGGCCCACATCAAGGTAATACAATGAAAAGCAATTGAAAGCAGGATAGATGTTGAATTTATGAACAACAATATATTCTCAGGGATTTTCATCTGCTACAGACAAAATTGGAAGTTAAGGAGAACTCCAAAAACACTGGGCTGAGCCACTATACACTTGAAATTACCACCAGCAATGGAGAAGGCTGTAACTTGGCAGGATATTGAGGATGAAGAAGAGTGTAGAAGTTGGTTGGAACATGATAAGCTAAGGATGCATTCTCGACAGTCAAGTGGAAAACCTTAGTATGGGACATACTTGGGAAATGGGAAAAAGTTAGGCATTGTCCCCCATGGTCACTGGAAAATAGGCATAATGAGATTTGTCATGAAGGTCCCACAGTAGAAACAGCAAATATGAGCAAACCTCTGCTTCTGATTTAGGAATGATATGTAACATTATCTGTATGTTGAAGGGAATAACATATATACCATAAAGTGAATTCATTGCTGGAAAATAGCAGGATTCCCCTAAACAGCTTTAACACAGGCAGGTGATTCCTAGAGAAAACTGAATGTTCCAGTAAAGCCTCCCTCTACCCTCATTTACAGGAATATCAAGGATCCAAGAGAGTGATTCAACCATGATAAGATTTCATAAATAATTATCACACATCCTATTACAGTAGCCAAATTTGACTTATCTACTTAGTAATCCTCATCTAATATCCAAACCTTTAAATAAACTAAAAATTAGTCAATTTCTAAACATGCTGAATTATCATACCTATGATAAACTAATTTTCTCTGTTACTTATGTATTTTTCTTTTATCTTAAGGAAAAATTTGATGAGACTTACTTATAACAGGAGTTAGTTATGAGATTTTAGTTTCTGCTTTTAATATCATTGTAAACTTTCTAGGAAGGCCAAGAGTCCTGGGTGTTAATGAGATCAAAATTATGCATGAATGTCATTACACACACAGACATCTTTCTTCCTGTTCTTGCAAAGGACAAAGTGTAAAAGGAAGGGAATGACTTGGTGGAAATATTTTAGCAAAATAACAGGATTGTGAATGAAAAAACTTAAAATACACCAATAAGCTAATGTCACATAACTAAATAAATATTGATAGGCTGAAACCATCTTGAGAGACTCTTGAGTGTTTCCATTGAAGGGTAACAAGCCATTGTAATAGAAAGTCTGTGGAAAGTTTGCATATTGTAGAGCATGTGTATTTTAATAGCAGAAAGGCACTTAATTCTGTAGCAAGATGAGCCTATTTTAAGATAATATTCAAAGCACTTTGACAGGCAACAGCACATTCATGGAACAGAGTTCAATTATCTTTTAGCAATGATATACCCATCTTGCAAGATATAAATTATAAAATGTCTCACATCCTGAATAACATTCTGCAAGCTGTAATAATTCAAAACAATTAAAATACTGTGGCAATCACAGAGAGAAACCTTACCTGTGAAGGTTTCTCAAGCAGCACACAGGTAATGTATAATAAAAAAGCTTAATAATTTGAGGGAAGAGTTGAATAAGTGAATGATTAGACCTTTAAGCAAACAACAAAATTTAATTTTCATTTAAACTCAGCATGTAAAAGACAAGGAAAAAACTGTCAAAAATATTAACTTTCAATAAGCAGTTAGAAGGTATTTAGAAAGCACACACTGTATAAATTTCCTGAATTTCTTGGTAGCTCAATCTTAAGTATCCAAATTAAAATTTGAGTGCTATAGAATCGATGAACTACAAATGACAGGGCATTTCACAGATGGGAAAGTCAGGTGTTAAAAGTCAAAAGCCACAAAGTTATCATTCAGTCAAGGTTGGTTAAAGTTTCTCAGTACACAGCTGTAAGCAACACTTTAATCATTGCTTGGAGACCAACTTTAGCTCAAAAATCACACTGCATGTATGAACAGCATCATACATCCTATGACTCTGTTGCATCTTGTTGGTTTCATTACAGACAAGACATGTTTATATAATTATTCATGATGCTTATGCTATTATGTTTATGTTGTGGCATATACCATCTCTACAATTATAGGTTATATAGTACTTATGTCATCATTTGCAAAGGGAAGCCACAGTCGCTTGTGCTGACAAATACACATCTAGACAGATATCTTTCTCATACTGAATTGGGCAAATTGTAATTCTTAAAAACTAGGCTTAATATCAATGGAGCCTTAATTTTTTTAAAAAATTAAGAGAATCATGGATAAGCCATGTAAACTGCTTAGGTCACAGTTAGAAGGATGATCATACCTGATGAAGAAGGTTAAGTAACATGCTCTGAATTGATTAACAGACACACAAACATTCTTGTGATTACCAGGTGTAAGAAAGGCCTTCCAATAATTATTAAAGATGGAATCTAAAATGCGATGTTACGTTTTTAGTTTATTTTTGTAGGATGTTTTATAACAGTCCTTAACAGTAAAGTTTTTGATTGTGCAATTATTTCCGGTTTTTCTTATTAAAGTGAAGAAGTTTTTTGTGGGCTATTTCTACTCTAGTTTCAGGTCTGTTATTGCAATAACATATTCTGAACAAAAAACCCTGTTTTTTTCAAAAACAAGGTTGAAAGGGGCTTATTTCATTGATAGCATATAGTGTCATAAAAATGAGTCTCCTTAGGTGAGTATTCAAACAATGACTGGCCTAACACTGATTAATGGTCTTCAGGAAAACTTTATTCTGGTGATTTAACCCCTTTAGGTAGTATCTACTGATAGGGCTTCCTTAAAACCCTAAAATCAAAGTTATTAAAGGCATTGGTTGTTCCTAATTTTACCCCTAAAGCTACTCTGCCATTGAGAATATCTCACCAGTGTTAGCTACTGATGTATATCCTATAGTCAGTATATGAATATACTCTCACAAAACAGGATTTTCTCTATAAATGCTACCTTCTGACACACAATTTAATTTAAAGTAGTGTAAAGAGATCCAAGCATTAAATTTCACAGCCCTAACTTTGTGCTGGTACAGTTCAGGTCTCTATGATTCTTACATTGTAAGCAACAGTCATGTCATCATAAACGGTTTATAGGTGTGTAGGATTGTACTTCAATCAAGGTAGTGTTGAGCAGGGTTCCTTATTTTATATTCTTCATGTCTACAGTGGTTCCTAATAAGAATCTCCAGGATGCTAACCTCTGACACTGACCCTATACTAATGAAGCTCTTCCTCCATAGGAAGAACAACACCCATCCTTAAACTTCAGGGTACACGTGATGTTTATTATCTTCAGAAGTGGTTGGCAATGATTATTCCCTTACTAACTCAGAAAATGATTTCCCACTGTGACAGCTCAATGCGCTGAACCTTGACAAATGATAGCTTACACAGCCCTCATATGTAAAAGCTTGAGCCAGTTAAATTGTGGGGTATTGCTGTTTAGGGGAAGTTTTTGAGACAGGTTTTTACCCTATAATCCAGGCTAGCCCCAGACTCTCTTTGTAACAATTACCAATACTTACAAAAAATATTCTTTGAGTGCTTGGTATAAACATGTAATGTACTTCTCATCATTCTCTCCCCAGTTTTTCTTTTGTTCCCTCTTTACACTTGCTCAGCCTGTTCTACTCCCCAACACAATCCCATCTTTCTTTCACATGCTTTGTTTTATTTTCCAAACCCTTGAGTTTAATTGGTGTTACTTGCTGAGTATGGATCAGGGTACTTCCAGGAGTGTGACCATTATCCAATGACTACACCATTGTACAAAATGACTTCCCTATCCCCAGAAACCATTAACTGCCATTTTAGGGAGACATAAAACTCATGAGATGCACCTCAACGCATACTGCAATCTTTAAGGTTCCATGACTTTGACATTCTGATCCTTCTGCCTCATCATTCTGAGTGCTAAGATTGATGGTATTTGCTTCTTAAAATATGTTGTGTTTTTCAGAATTCAAATAGGGTACACAGGGATCTACTTATTCATGTGGGGTTTAAAGACTTAAAATATTAAAGAGATTTTCAACTACTAGATGCAGCATCTTCTGTTTTGCTTTTTGTTTTTTTACATTTACTTTTGACTAAATATTCTCCCAATTTTATTCTGTTATACAAATAAGGATGATGTGAAATATTACACTGCTGGGATTTTGAGGTAGATTCCCATTCAAAGAGCAAAAATGACAGATGGAAATAACTTACTTGGTCACTGTTTTTTAATGAAAAACAATTTTAATCTCTCTTTACACATGTTTTCATTTATGTAGAATTCAACTTGGACCCTGACAACAGAAAGTAAAAACAAATTTATATAATGTCATTGCATCATTATTTTATGAAAAGGAATAGAAGCAGAATTGGCAGTTCTTCAGATATATAAAAATAAAAATATTTGAATTAATGTATCATATATTTGGAGTGAAATTAAATGCCATAGAAAGTGAGAACTGAGTAAATTATAGTAGTGCTATTTCAGAAAAAGAATCCCTTGCTTCCTAATTTTA
>JAQHUG010000687.1:96793-117283 GCA_028555095.1 Dicrostonyx torquatus | reverse complement strand
GATCTGAAGCTGTGGCGCTCACCAAGGAACAGCCGCCATCAAAAGGGCGTAAATTTTTCTTTTAACAATAAAAAAGAAAAGAAAATAGATATCCCTGTGTCACAGCTCTAGCTGTTTTACAACAGGCTGGCCTACAACTCACAGAGATTCGACTGTCTCTGCCTCCCGAGTGCTGGGATTAAAGGCATGTACCCCCACCACCCAGCTAATTTGTTCACCTTTTTAAGACTTTTTACCAGAATATAATCAAATATTGAGGTATTGGGGTTTAGAATTTCAGCATGTGTACTGGGAAGAGAGCACAACTCAGTCCCAGGCACTTGTTAATATTATGTCTTCCATGGCTAATTCCTGACTTTTTACTCTTTGTTATGTCTCTTCTATCTCTACAAAACTCACAGTGGTCACTGTGCCCATTTAACTACTGAACACAAAGTAGAAGCCAACCCCCCGCCCCATTTCTGCTTGTCTCTATATCAATAGGCACCATTGCTCACTTCTTTCTCTTCAAAACACTCCTTACTTGACCTAGAAATGTTCCCCTTCTTGCGGCAATTTTCAAACTCTTGGGATTGCTCTTGATTATCCTGGATTAATCCTTTCTCTTCTATTACTAAAAATAAGTTCCTATTTATTTTTAAAGTCAGAATGTATTCCCTGGATAAATCCTGGGTTGAAAATTATTTTATTTCCAGCCCAGTCTCTGTTCCCATTTATGTATTCAACTGCCTATTCAGTTTTTATGCTTGGCTCTCTTGTGACATTTTCAAACAAACACATCCAAATGTAACTAGATTCCTTTGTTTTTCTTTCTGAAAGTTTCTACTTATGTAAGCTGAAGTCAAGTGCATTTTTATGCATGAAAAACATGCAGATAAACTTCCTTTAACTTAAATACATATCAGCTTGATTCCCTGTTGTAGAGGCCACTTGTTCGTTTCCTGACCACCCAGACTCCTGAAATAATCACATAGAAACTATATTATTTTGCAATACTGTTTAGCCAATAGCTCAAGCATATTGCTAGCTAGATCTTATATCTAGAATTAACCCATTTTTATTATTTTATATTTTATCAAGAGGCTCATGGCCTACTGGCAAGGTTTCAGCTGGCAACTCGTGTCTTCCCTCTCTGGCGGCTACATGATGTCCCTGTGACTTTGCCTTCTTTCTCCCAGCATTCAGTTTAGTTTTCCCCTCCTAGCTCTACTCTACTCTATCACACAGGCCAACCAGCTTCTTTATTCATTAACCAATAAAAGCAACACATTTACAGAAGGAATTCCCACACCAATTCCCCAAGGTTCTTTGAGCAGCAAACATCATTTAGTAGAAGAAGCAGCAAGAAGAAGAAACAAAATCAATACCTTTGACAAGGTTCATGAAGAGCAGCAATGAAAACTAGAAAACGTTTAAACTTGCCTTCAAACAAAGATTTATTTTCAACAGAAGGCATAGAAAAACAGAACATCAAGGGAAAAGTGGAAATATTGAACCTAGCTGAAGCTTTATCCAACCATCAACCTACAGAAATCATGACAAAATACTGCAGGCATATCATTGAAATCACTGTGATGTACAATTTATTTTAGTGTAAGGCATGACCTTAGATTAGAAGTGAATGCATGAAATTCCAGATTGTATCTGTACTATGATGGATATCAATGATATAGAAGAAAGTGCTGGAAAGAGAAAAAACTATTCATCATATTTTTCCCATGAGGGCGATACACTGATCTATTTCCTAATTTTCTATGCTCATTATCTCCTTTATCTCAATTTCCAATATGAAATCTAGGAAACAATACACATTCAGAAATGGTTTGAGTGACAGTAAAGTTTATCATTGTATTTTTTATTAAACTCTCATTAAAGAGCAAGTGCCCCAAAGAAATAATCATCCAACAGTCTACTTTAAGAATATGGCTGGTACATAGAACACAGTCTATGTTCGCAGTATAGATAGAATTCAAGTTACTCTGTAGTATTTATATCTAATACCCTGTTAGCATCCAGCGTTGACAATGATCAGTATACAAGGCTGACAATCTGTAAGCACTGCCATCTGTCATTAGTGCTGAGAAACAGAAATTTCCAAATAACCTTCCTTCAAAAAAAGAGAACTCTTTTTTAAATTGGAGAATGCATGATTATGATTTGATGTGTTACAGATAAGCAAATATTTTAGCACACAGCGTTATTTTCAACTACAGAATTATTATACAAATTCCTTATCAAAGTTATTCAGTCCAACATTGAGAAAAAATATGCATCTCTTTTTACCACCACTTCCATATACTTATCTTCAAGTCCTTCTTGTTCCCTTGAGCTCTCATCTGTCTTTGTCAACAGAAATTTTCTCATTAACGACTTACTTAAATGGCACATCTTATTTGTGTAGATTTGTTTAATGTTCCATATTCCTTTACAATATTATAATGTATTATGAGAAACTTCTTTCTGATCCACATTATTCAAGTGGATCACAAGAATCTATACCATGGGCTGTAGAATAACAAAAAATATGGGGAGAAAAATATGTTCTAATCACACATACATACACATATGCACACACATAAATAAAATTTGGAAAGCATATTAAAAATTCATACATTCTTTGTACAAAGTAGAGGCAGTTTAGATTAAGTTTATGAAAACAGACTTAAATGGACATGAAATTAGCAGATGAAATAACATTCAACTTTGAGCGTCACCTGGAGTTGATCTGAGGGCATGTTTCTTTTTGGGTCCCTCTAAATCTTTCAGTATGGTTCAATTTGGATCTAAAATTATTAGGGTAGGAACTGACAATTTGGTTTATTTTGCTTATCTGTTGAGACCCCAAGAGAAGGCCAGACAAACTTATAAATAATTCTTCAAACAAGTTTTTTATGTTCTGTATAGACTGAATTTCATCATGTGAAATTTACTATAGCCATGTTTATATTTATATTCACAGTGTTAAAATTGTTGTTATCAATTTACAACATTTTGAATATATTTAAGATTTTTATTTATCTCTTTTTCAGATTCTCTAATAATGGGGCTTATTTAGAATTCCCAAATAAAAATTTTCCTTTGGTATTTTCAACAACCCACCCAATGAATTGATACATTCTTCTGTGTAAGAGAAGCACTATAAAGAAATATGTTCTTTACTGATACTTTTAGAATAATTACTATATAAATATTTACTCAACAACTAAATAAATGATAGTTTAACATTATATACAAGTAATATTATATCTATTGATAGATTTAATGTATCTTACCGGGAAATTTTATATCAGATTGATTTCAGACTCTTGATATTCTGTGACATTTTCATATACAGTCACCTATCTTGAAGTTGGAATTTGACTTTAAACAAAGGTCATTGAGTTGCCTATACCATTTATATATACAGCCAAAAGGTAAATTTATCTTTTCAATGATTTTTGAAATAAAGCATAGTCTTGATCACATATTCAGTCTCCAGTTGTAAATATGAGTCTTGATCACATATTCAGTCTCCAGTTGTAAATATGAGTGAGTATTGGAGGAAGTGGCCACTACGACACAGGGACTAAGACTAAAGGGGAGAAACTGAAGAGTCCAGAGAAAACATGAATTATCATAAGCACATGATATTACCTATAGTTTCAAGTAATGAAGAGGCAGAAACAAGGAAGGTCACAGGAACCTAGGAATTCAGAGGCAGTGTGAGCCAAAGAGGAGAAGAAGAAAGGGGAAAAAAAAGAAATGCTGAAGGAAGGAGAGAAGGTAGAAGGCAATAAGGAAGGGACAAAATGTGACCAATTAAAGTAAAATAGAGATTTAGCAAACTGTGTTATCATTAACATTCTCTTCTGTAACTTTTCCCTTCCTCTATAGGGGCTGCAAGCGAGATAACTGAAGTACAACTGCATCATTTAGTGTCAGTGTTGTAAATGTCCATGACAGACATGATGCACAGGGGAAACAGATTTGTTCATATTAAAGCCACATAACAATTCACAGTGTCAAGCATGATAATTGTTTTACTATGCCATGGGTGAGTGTAATATATATGAATATATGTGATTATTTGTGAACATATTAATTATGATACATGCTCATATTTATATAGAGATTATAATCAATGCATGTGATTATATTGAGCATTTTAACTGAGTGCAAAACATGCTTTTTTATATACTGTAAACAACAATGTATTGATCAATGACAGTATTACATAAAATCATATTGCCTGGTTATGCATGTGGTTATATATGTTTGTATAAGTATACTCTCAGGATGTTTAATACATGACAAAATTTGCATGACAATAAACTTCTCAGAATATAACTGTCCTTTAGCATAACGAGACAGTGTGTGCGAAATACTTCTCACAATGACCTCAATAACTGCTGTGTGTTAACGTTTGTTTGATCTGATATGCTCTTTTCTACTCCTCATACATTGCCAAAACACGTCATAGCCCAAGTCTTCCCCTTTTAATTCATGCTTGGTGTATTCACTCTCCAATGCATGCCTCTTAGCAAAAGAGCATTTGAAGCAACAAACTATCTTCATAATAATACAGAAGAATATAACATTTTTGACAGCTGTTGACAGTGTGAATGTAAACAAGACAAAGGCAGAAGGCGATCTCAGCACTATAACATTGGCCAGAAGTAACTGAAATGTGTGTGACTTATTCACGCATGCAGAGTGGCACTAGTTTGCAAAGGAAAGTGTTGTAAAATGAATGATTTTAATAATCAAATAAATTTTCTGAAAGTGAGGCCATTATCTTTACAGGCTCAAGTACCTTAAAAGCTGTTTGAATCTCTTTCATGGAGCAGAATATTAATAAGAAAGCATTATTCAGCTGGTATATCAGTGTGTGCTCTTTGATAGGAGCACATATTCATGGCAGATGAAGGATATATGGCTACTTGTGTGAAAGCAGAAATTTAAATAAAAAATACAAAGTTATTATTTTCAAAACTATAATTAGTTTGTATAGTTTAATATGGAACAAGCTTACAGGAGCATATGAAGAAATATAATTCATACAAAAATATTTTAAACAAAACCCAATGGTGAACCCATGTTTCTCTGTGACCAGCACATTTAAAAAAGTTTTTTTCACTTGTTTAATACAGAAAATGCCATGGAAAGGTGCAATTTGAAAGCAATGAAACTAAAGGAATTTTCTCTACTCCTATATCTTCAACAACTACCTCATCCAATAGTGTGTACCTAAACCTATAAAATTATTATTTTATAGGTGTACAAATTAACTGCACTTATACCTTTACATGAGAATAAATGGAAAGTCCAAAATAACTGGTTTTAACAGTAAGAAAGATATTTAATTACCAACTGAATTTTTCATTTTCAAAATATATTCACATACTATTTCATGGTCCCAATTTAGCAGAGCTATAATGACATGCCTGACACATGTGAGTAGGCTACTTTTCCCTTACTATTGTAGAACTTCTCAGAGTTAAAATGACTCTCCTCATAACCATGGGACTGGGCTTGCTTGGGAATTTCAACTAATTGTCTAAGATCACATTGCTAATAAAGACTGAGCAAGCACCTAATGAGAGATCCAATTTTAAACAGCAAGCAAAGCCATCTGGAAAGTTCACATCCCCTTTCTTACACTTGCATGAACACTAGATATGAAGCATGCAGGTCTTCTCATGACAGGGTCTTTAGAGTGAGATCTTGCTTATAGATGGACAGCTGAAGCTCAGACCTAGCAGGAGACTTGAATGGAGGTGGCGAGGAAGGATGCTTCTGGCTGGTTCTGATATCATGCCTCCTGCTTATGTAACACATTTCTTCTATCATTCCACTGGTACTCTGACTGACTTCCAACTTTCTTAGCTTCAATCAGCTCCAATTACCTACTTATAAAAATTTTGAGCCATCATGTACCTGATCACAGTTTCATAATGATCTATAAACAATTTCCATGTCTATTACACATTCTTCTAGATAAAAATTAAAATAATTTAATCTTAAAAGAGAAAGGAAGGGAGAGGGAAAGGGAGGAAATAATCCTGTATCATTTTCAATTTCCTAATTTTTACATTTTCATCATATTATGATCACTGTAAATCACACAATAACAAGGAAGCTGTTGAACTTTATATAAGTTATCATTTTCTAAGAAGTCGTAGTCAGATGAAGAAATTTACTGCTAATGCTACAATGATTTGTTGCCCCAAATACTTAAAAAATAAAAATAAGACCTTAGACACTTATTTTTTCTCTGACTTCCTCTGGACAGCATTTAATAGCAAAATAAATTGTATGTGATATCTCTTCACCCTGTTCTTCGGAAGTATTCAAACAAGTATCAGAGAAAAAGGACAGTACTGGCCACTGTTTCCCAGGGATTTATAAGCCACAGTAGGTGCTATTGACAAAAAGACAACAAGAAATGCAATAAACCCATACTCATTACAAACCCTCATGTATATGCCCCCTTAGCATCACTCATTTAAGAGAGATGAGTTTAAGTTTTAATACTGACCATAAACTGGTGTGGAAGCTAGAAAGAAGGCGGAGTCAGAAGAAGCCATGTAGCCCTGCCAGAGACAATGCTGGTGGAAACATGCAGGTAAACCACAGCCACATGGCGACACACAAATTAATAGAAATGGGTTTAGTTAAGATGTAAGAGCAAGAAGCTAGAGCTAATTGGACAAGCAGTGATTTAATTAATACAGTTTCTGTGTGATTATTTCGGGGCTGAGCAAGCCAGGAATGATCAAGCAGCCTCCTACAATGATAAATAACACAATCTTTAATGGAATACAGATTTGACCTGTGTGGGTATTTCTTTCTTCCGGCCTGAAAATTGTCATTAATAAAAATGGGTTAGCACTTCCCTTGCTCATTAGGTAGAATTATTCCCTTGATGGATGACATCAATGTATCTGTAACAGTCCCATCTGCAATACTGGCAGACCAGTCCAAGAAGCTCTGATTTACAAAAGTAGAGCAGAGATTTTGGGAGAACACTACACAAGCTATTAAAGAGGAAAAAAAGATTTGAGCTGATGCACCCGACTATTGCATAACCTTCAGTTGTGCAATTTTGCTGTTATTAAGCATTTAACTCGAGTCTACATATAAAAATAGATAATGAAACTGAATTCTATATAGATCAAAGGCTGAAAGCAACATATTGTAAATTCCTTCAACTTAAATAATGACATTATAAAAATGATACTGTATTAAAATAGAGTAATTTGACGATTTAAATTTGCAGTATGTTATATAGTCAATTATTTTTCAGTCTCTTAAAAATGCACTGCTGTGATTAGTCCTGCTAACACTAAAGATGGTGTTATGAAGTTATTTGCTAATCATCAAAATAAAAAAAATCAGACAAATAGAATTCACTAAATCTGAACATCATTAAAAGAGCTCTCTGTCTTGGAAAAATAAACAAGAAGAGAACAAGTAATTATAGTTTTAACCACATCAACAATACCATTCAAGCATTGTTTTCATCATTTCAACTCTGGGTACTTACATATTACCCTACAGTACCTTCTTTTTGAATCAGGAATGGATGGTTACAGTCATGGGAAAGGCATAAATGTAGATCCATAAGGAACTAGCTTTGGAGACATAAATCTTCCCAGACATTGCTCTAGACAGAAAGAGATTTCCAGCCACAAACTCCTTTTATCCAGGAACATGATTAAAAAATTCAAGGCTTGAACTTTATCATTGTTTTTCAGGATGTTTGTAGGGTGTAAACATGTCAGGCTCAGCAGATGAGTCTAGTTTCTTTTATCTTTGATTCAGCATCTCTTGACAGACCATTAAGAAAATGTTGATGCAAGAAGGCCAATGTGCGGGCTAACATGATTATTATACAGAGCATTGTGTATTCACTAAGAGCAAATAAACTCCCACAACATTCTTCTCTGCTTCTTTCTCAAAATCTTTTAGTTAGGTCTTTTCAGTCTCAATGCTCTTGGTGGTTAAAATACAGAATATAACACTTGTTTCAGAAACTGTTACCTGAGATTTTTGTCTTTGGTAAGCAAAATCAGATGTTAATTTTAAGGATACTGCGGAACTGTCTACTAACCACAAACTTCACACTTCAGGAAAAATGCAGCATTCATAACTCAAATACAACCTATTGAATTGGTGAGGCTTTCAGACCTCAGTAAGTAGAAAATTTCCTGTGAGAATATCTTAAGAGCATAAAGCCAAAATAAGAAATATATATGTTATAAATATACCTGAATAAATTGTACATATAAATAATAATAAAATTCATAAAATGCAAAATGCAATGAAAAATGATATAAAAGTGAAACTGAATGTTAGCAAGTTATTTAAAATTTATATGAAAACATTGGTACAAAGCTGCATATAGTTTTTAGAAGTTTTGTTTTGACTGAAAATAAAAAAATGTTAATTTCTCAGTAACAAAATTCTAGTTACATTTTTTAGTAGATCAGCAGTGTGTTAAGTATTGAAATCACAAATAACATTGGAAATATCTTATAAAGTGAAAACATAATAACAAAAAACAATTAGGTAACTAAATATTGATGTAGTGTGGATCTGTTTTTTTTAAGTCACAAGCTTGTAAATAGGGAAATTACTCCTTTGAGAATTTGGAAAGTTGAGATGTACTATTTATTTTAAAGTTTATTTTAATTGCTTGAAAAATGCCAACATAATGTTTATGTAATAAAAATAAAACATAAAATAAGATTGTCAACTCGAGAGCATCGACAATCACTGATTAGCTAATCTCCAAGAAGAAACTAACTAGATAAAGTTGGCCTCTGAGCATGCTTATGAGGGATTACCTAGATTATGTTGTCTAAGAAAAACCCACCCTAAATGTGAGCAGGATCACTGAAAAACAAGAAATGGAATTTATTTCTTTCTGCTTCCTGGCTGCTAGCAGTAAGGAGTTACCAGAAGGTCCTGCCCCCACAGCTTCTCTGTTTTAATGGACTGAACCCACACCCTGTAAGCAAACAAACCTTTCCTTTTTGGAGTTCCTATTGTTGGGTACTTTGTTGAAACAAGAAAAGCAACTGACACAGACAACACACTTTTATACCTAGAATCTAGCTTAGTAACATCAATGCCACGAAGCTTAAAAGTAAATCTGTGTCTCAAAATGTCTACCCCTTCAAAATCACTCTCTGAAAACAAATATCTATTTCATTAAACATCTGCTTTTGATGTATTATTGCTGAGAGGGTGCACCATACCATCGTGTGAATTTTGTTCAATTGCATCTGCTTTATAGTTAGTGATTCTATTATCAACTATCACATAGAAGATTAACCATCTACCACTGTCTGGGAGACATCTTCTATTCAACCATGTTTTTTCTCCCAAGACCATAAAAGTAAAGAAGAAAAGATAGTCTAGAAGTTCTTGTAGCAAAATCCCTTCACGGGCCTCAAAAAAAGATGAGATACTCTCTGAAGATGATAAGGAATAAGGAAGTGGAGGAAGAGAAAGGAATCAAACATCATAACCTCCTAGAATAGGGCTCATGTCAGCATAGGAGAGAGTATTACTGTGGAATTCTGAATTCACCAATATATTCACAGTCTTCTCTAAGTAAAATGGAGTGGTGATTCTTATATTCTAATGCTGACTTGAACATATTCAAAAGGGATAAAAAAGATTCTTAGTTTATGATTTCTTTCCTACATCCTCATCACCCTGATAGTATTATAACCAATGTTATCTCATGCATTGATAACACATCACCTCAAAGCAAATGAGTGTTCAGTAAGGACACACAATGGTATACATGAGAAATGAAGATTTACAGTAAGTTTATTGAAAGGTTTAAAAAAAAAAACCTCTAGAGCACAGTGATTGTGTCTTAGGCTAGTTGTCACTGGAGTCCTTATGAAATAATGACGGCACTCAGTGGTATTCAGCAATGAGACGTGAACATAAGATGTATGCCAATAGAAGTGGAGAAGAGACCACTGAAATATTATTTCCCAGAATTTAGAAGTTTAAGTGGGCTTATCTATAAAACTTTTGGCATTGATTGTGTGTCCTACCGAGACACTAGAATGTGTGTCTTAGTTGCCTTTCTCAACACTGCAATAGAGTATTACCTCTACTGAGCAAACTTTTCATAAGACCGTTTCATCTGAAAATAAGATGCCTTGTCAAGGATTGAGGTTTGTTTACTGCACTGTGATGAGAAATGAGGAGCAGCATTTCTGACTCAAGAAGTAAGTCCATTGAAGAACATCGGAGTTTTAGCAGAATACATGCTGCCAGGAATGTTTCCTTCTGACTCTGAATAATACATAAACACCAGCAGTGGTCAAGCAAGGAGGAGAGAAAGAAAACTATTTCTACCTAATGTATTTGGACAGGACTTGAGTTTCTAGAACCAACACCAGTTATACTGTAGCTTTTTGTTTGTTTGTTTACTCTTTGGGGGCCTGCCACCTAGCACCCAAATAAATACACACAGAAAAGATTTATTCTTACTTATGAATACCCGGCCTTAGTCTGACTGATTTCTATCCAGCTTTTCTTAATTTAAATTATCCCATCTGCCTTTTGCCTCTGGGCTTTTACCTTACTCTATTCTATATACTTTTCTTTCATTATTACTCAACAGCTGGTTGTGTGGCTGGGTGATTGGCCCCTGGTTTTCTTCTCTTCTCCTTTTCTGGCTCCTTTTCTTCTTCAGAGCCAGGATTTCTCCCCTTATTTATTCTCTCTGCCCAGAAGTTCTGCTGATTCCTTTCTCTTGCTTAACTGATTTGTTCAACTCCATATTAGAACAATCAGCTGTTTTATGCAGGCAAAGTAACAACAGCTTTACAGATTTAAAGAAATCTAACCTGAAATAACACAACACATTTTTTGCATCATTAAACATATATTCCACAGCATAAAATATTGTAACATCGTAAACTAACATTCCATAATGGAAAACCACTCAATAGCCAAGCTTATGTTTTGCTTTTTTTGTTTTGTTTTTCATATATGACTGGAACTTTTAAACACTTCCAGGCTCTAGGTTATAATACAAACCACATTAACCAGAAAATAAAAAACCCTTAAGATAAATTGTATGTTTATAGAAACCAAGAGGTTGTGGGATTTATTTTGGGCTTGAAATTTCTTAGTTCCTAGCAAAATTGTATGTGTAATAAATTTATTAATTACATAAGAAGAAATATACACTAACTGATGAAAAAAGGAGAATCAGTTTGCTCTGGGATTCAAAAAATTGAAAAAAGATAAATGTATCAGTGTATTTCAATAACTCATCAAGAACATTGATGAAACTTTTAACTAATGTTCTCTGTGACATACTACACATTATTTTTTCTACTCTCTTTATTAACTTTGCTGTCTCTAAAGGTATTCTTGAATTATAACATCCTACTTGGTTCTAGTATATGAGAATTTAGTTGATTTCTTATAATCCAAAACCAAAACCATACATCTTCTATGAGAAGCACTGCCATAAACCCAAGATGTAACATGAGGGCCTGCTTGTTGAGGTTTCTGTCCTGCCCATAGGTTGTAAGGCCAAAAGAAATTACACAGAGGTTTATATTAATGATAAACTGATTGGCCCATTAGCTCAGGCTTCATATTAGCTCTTATAACGTATATTAACCCATTATTTTTATCTATGTTAGCCACATGGTCGGTACCTTTTTCAGTGATCAGGTCACAGCTTCCTTCTTCTGTGGTCTGGGCAGGACTGCAGGAAGAGCTTCCTTCTTCCCAGAATACTCCTGTTCTCATTGCCCCGCCTCTACTTTCTGTCTGGTTGTCCTGCCTATACTTCATGCCTGGCTACTGGTCAATTAGCATTTATTTAAAACATAATTGACAGAATACAGAATTGTCCCAGACCACCAAGAAGTTCATGTCACATTTTATTTGTGTACTTTTAGAAACACTTCTCTCCTGTAAATTTCCCTCTTCCATAAGGAAACACTTCTTAAACTCAAAACATATATTCAATCTAGCATCCATAATTTTTTACTGTCAGTGTTGAAAGCCATTCTGTCCTAGGCTAGCAAAGGATAATTTAAATGATGTAAGGAATAAAAGTTCTGTTGTCAGGGACTGGAAAGATCATTCCGTAGCTGAGTACTTGTTGCTCTTGCAGGATCTGAATTCAGGTACCAGTACCCACATGGTTGCTCACTCAAGCTCCAGAAGACCCAATGTCCTCTTCTAACATCAACAGACACGAGGTACAACACAAACACACACTCACATTTTCAAACATACATGCAGCAAACCACTTAAATACACTAAATAGACCCTTAAAAATATTTTCAAGTTATTAGCTAAAGTGACTATTAAAGTTATCCCAGTCCAATTTATGTGCTGCTTCACACCTACCTATATTTTAAAGCAGAGGGTAGGTTACCTATGTGGTGCAGCTTTCCAGCAGAGCACAACTATAGATCTACTCAACACTGAGTAGATAATAATATTCCCCTTAAATATATGGAGAGTTCGTGATCTTCATTTTTTCAGGGAATGTTTATAGGTATAAGCTTCTAAGAGTTGCTTAGAATATTGTTTCTCAATCTTCCTAATTCTGTGACCATTTAATACAGCATTATGATGAACCCCAACAATAAAATTGCTTTTATTTATATTCCTAATTATAGTTTTTCTGCTGTTAAGAATCACAATGTAAATATTTTTGGAGATAGAGGTTTGCCAAAGGATCATAACCCATGGCTGAGAACCAGCATGTTAGAAAGAGAAATAAGATGATCCAAAAATAATGCAGTAGAAATATGAACCAACTGAATGCATAATAATCACTAGCACTCTTATGAATCAAAATATAAATAGGAACAATTACTTTTACCTTTTTGTGTACCCAGTGTTTCACAAAATTGACCTACTCTTCCTATCTATTCCCTTCCCATCAAATACCTCTGAATTTTTAAAATCAACCCATTTGTGAAAAAAATTTCAGTTTACTTCCTATCTATTCATTCCACATTTTTATTTATATATACTGTGGTGATCATATATTTTGTTCTCATATGGCTTATAATAGTCAGAAAAGTGAAACAAGTCGTTAACAATAGTTATATAATTACACACTGTCATAAGTGCTATAAGTGAAAATTCCATGAAGCATAAAGAACGGGTTGGAAGGGCTAAATATGCCTTTACCTAAGGGTAAGTCATGCCAAAAAAGTAATTATGGAAAATGAAAGCTGGTTAACACTCACAGGCAGGAGATAATTCATGACACTGGTAGGAAAGACTGAACGTTCCCATACCATATGGGCAAAAGCAAGGACACTGATGTGTGGAGTAGGGAGAAGTCTTCTTTTTAAGACATATTGATGTATTAACTTAGCAAATCACAGTTTTATAAGACCAATCTTATGGTCAGTTATTGCCCAAATTTCAACTTTGAGTGCCTTTAGTATATGAGCATTTTTCAATACAGTTATGTTTTCAGGAAAAGGTCACATGGAGGTAATTTTCATTGGAGTAAACTGATTACTTTCTTGATAAGGAAGGCAAGTGTCTCCACCTTAGAAGTGGACAGGAGACTAACTATATTAAAATATCATATCTTTAAATCCTATCTCAGATTATAAATATGTACAAGCCAAAAAGTTACTATTAACATATTATTTACTAGGCTTAAGAGGCAGTTATTTGAGCCATAATAAGAGTACTAATGACACAAGCTATCCAAAGATGTAGAAAAAAGAAGAAAATAGGAAGACCAAGAATAAACGTAGTAAAAGAAAATTTTCACTCTAGTGTTGAGAACATAAAATGATACAAGTTTATTTTGTTAAATTTATGATGACAAAATCCATGAATATTTCCATAATGAATATATGCAAAATCACTCCAAGAAAAAGCAAAGAATTTTGTGGAGGTGATATAACTTCCTTGCTCTATTTTTACTAAACCATTTCAATAAGGGAGACAAAATCTGAAAGATACTCTTACCCATATGAGAGAATAGGTCATTATTAATTTCCAAAAGTGAATGAGTTATGATTAAATATTTTATGTCCTTAAAATTAACCAACCTCACTTTTGAGTATATGATTCTATTTCAAAAAGTATAATTTAGATTGTAACTTCCTGTTCCTGGGTGGCTTGTGTCTAGTTCATATTCCAGCTTGCTAAAAAGGATGCAACTACTTTGAAATGCCACTATTCTAGTTATTCTCATGAAATCAGATATCCGGTTTTCTAAGAGGAGTCTGGGATGATGCACCCAGGCACATCATAGTAAAGCCACTATGATCCCTCCACCAAACGGCAGATTATCTGTTTTCCTTTGACTAAAAGTTATATTTTAATATCAAAAGATAAAGCTTCAGTTGTTCAGCTGTTACCTGCTTGTAAAAATGTCTGTCCTAGGCCTGTTGCATTTATAGGTAGCATCAGTAGCAGAAGAGAAACTGGAGATCCAAGAAGCCTAAATCAATTAATATCAATTCCAAACAAAACTTGACAATTGAGAATCATTCTAATGAATACTTTTAAATATACAGTAAAAACTTTCTCAACGGGGCTGGAGAGATGTCTCAGAGGTTAAGAGCATTGCCTGCTCTTCCAAAGGTCCTGAGTTCAATTCCCAGCAACCACATGGTGACTCACCGCCATCTGTAATGGGGTCTGGTGCCCTCTTCTGGCCTGCAGGCATACACACAGACAGAATATTGTACACAAAATAAATAAATAAATAAATATTTTAAAAAAAACTTTCTCAACATTGACTCTCGGAGCTGTCCCTCTAGAACTTACTAGAATCATGCTTATCTCTTTTATTGCCTTTAATGGTATCATTAACTTACGGTACAATATTGTTATGCATAAATTTTTACTACAAATAGTTATGTATCTGGAAAGTCTAAATTTGAAGTATGAGAAATGTTTAATGCATATCAACATTGCAACTAAACTGTACGACATTACTAAAATCAATTTTAAAGAACCATTTCACTGACTTACAATAATTATTCTCAACATTACTTAAAATATATACCTTACTATATGATGAGAAAATTAAACTGCCGTGAAGTTTAGTGGTTGAGAATAAAATATACACTACAACTATATATGTCTTTATCTGAGATACAACAAAAGTTGTTTTAATTTCTCTTTACACTGTTATGGGGTTTTAGTAGTTTCTTTAATTTTGTTTTTCTCTAAGCATGGGCACTTCTTTCAGTTTATGAAAATAAGTTATAAAATGTCCCTGGAGAAAAACATTAGAATTCAATAGAAAAAGGATAACTAATCTGCATAACTAAAATATATAAAATTAAATAATTCAGCTGCTCGTAAGAATAAAGTTGTAATTCACGAATTGAAAATATAAGAAAATTATAATGCTCATAAGTAAACCAATGTCAATCGATAACATTCATTTAATAAATATTTACAATCCTCATATATTGTCATTTTGTAGAAGGCTATTTATATGTTACTTTTATGTGTGCAGTATTCATAAATATTAGTATATCAAATATTTTAAATCCATTTATGGTATTCCTTTAAGAGTTTCCAATTTTTTCTAGAAGTGCCCTAATATTAGTATTTTAAAATGTTCACATTTTTTTCAAAGAAATGGGCCAATACATAAATGCCATTCATGTTTCTAAGCTGTTATAACATTATTTGAAATTATTGGTAGTTATTTTCTACATGGCAGCATTCAGACTTTCAATTGGATATTAAACTTAAAAACAGGTCATTGCCCTCATTTAAACTGGTCACTTTTATGTGGATTTTTTGAAGCACACAGGCACAATCTCACTACTTACAAAGTCACTGTTAAATGAATAGTCCTCTGCTACCTAAAATTAATCTGTGAAATCTTCCAATTATTAGCCATTAAAAATAATTTAATTAAATGAACTTGACTGATGTATAAAGTACTATAATTTAGAACAAATTGTATTTTGAGTAGTAAGCCTTCTCACAGAATCCTCTCGATTGATTAGAGATCAACCCACACTCATGAAATATATTCCCAGTGAATATTCTATGGCATGCACAAGGTCCTGGTTATCCAATTTATTGGTGCATCTTATGGCATCAGCAAATTGACAGAGAAGCTTAAAACGTGACTTTCTGTCGTGAGCTACATGGAATGCTATCAGTTTTTCCAGTTTTGTCAGGGGGCTCCAGAGGGTGGTCTGAACCCCATTGGGTAGGTGACTCTCTCTGAATCATTTGGACCAGGAGCCAGACAAGGAATCTTCTGTAGTTTGTTTGATTGAGGAAGGAGAGCATCAAGTCAGGACTGTTTTGGCATGGGTGATTGGAGGAGTCGCACCCTTCTGAACATACCATATTCTTGCTGTTTTTAAAACTTTGTTGGTCTTTTGTGATATCTGTGTTTATCTGTATGTATGTTTCTGGCTAAATGACAATGCGACAGCCTATTTCCTCCAGGCACTACCAGGAGCAAGCTTGAGAGGAGGATGAAGGGAGAGCAGCAGGGACAATGGCATCTCCACTGCTGACCAAAGTGGCAGCCCATCTCAGGTCCCACACCCCTAGCTCTGAGACTGGTCTGATGGCACAGAACACACTGCCTGGGAGCCATGAGCCCTGCCCTGGGACTTTAGGAAATGCAGTATGGCATCTGGGGCTCAGTGGTGGCAAGCTCCGTGCAAACTGGCCTTACGCCCATGTGGATCTGGGATCACTCTGGAGGTGGTGACTCAGGCAAGGCTTGGCGGCAGTGCTCGCTTGGCCCCTGGGACTGTGACTTCTGGGACCCAGCGATCTGTCTGGGGGCAGAGGGGAGAAGCCGGCAGATCGGCACAGCCATGGTGGTAGCTGGCAGTGGTGAAAACGAAGGCAGTAACAAGTCTGGGGGTCACGACTTGTAGCAGCAGCAGTGGTGGGTGGCTTGGCATTCATATACACCCAGTCCTGGGGTGTAACTGGCCATGAAGTCAAGAAGCCTTCCAGGGCAGGAACATTTTCCCCACTCCCTCTGCCACAAAGTCTCCTTATTAGGAGGACAGGTCATTTAAAAGAGTGATGGAGCAGAGAATTGTGCCTCTGAGTGCTAAGCTACTGAAAACAAACAAACAAACAAAAAGACACAGAAAGCTTTTGGTAAACAAAGCAGAATGGTCAAAGATTTGAACATGGTTAATTTGAACAAAATAAAACTAGTTAAAAAGTTAACCAGTAACAAAAGATGGCATAATTCCAATTTTAGAAAATATACCTGACTCTGGTAGCTAAATGTTGTAATCTAAGAGTTACCCAGGTAATAATGGTTAAATGTCAGAGCCAGGTAATAGTACCAGCTACAGGGAAATAGAGCAAGCCATGGGACATTTGTGCTGATAAAATGTATTCTGTTGTTAATTTTTAGACTTAAATAAAAAACTAAAATTAAGACTGCAACCATGAGCACCAAATGCTAACCAGAAACTGGAATGTTCCATTTCCTGTGAGTGGAAAAACAATGACTTAAGTAATCTGGTAAAGGGCTTGAAACAGTTTCTTAGCCCATGAATCTCAATCCTTTGGAGGTTGCACAGGACTAGCCTAGAACCAGATGTTTAAACTGAGATTCAGAACATTAGCAAAACTTCAGTTATAAAATAGCAATGGGGATCCTGTTCGGAAAGGTCACAACATTAAAATATTAACAACCAAAAACTTAAAAATGTATCTCCTTGCTCAAGGCCTATTCAGGTTTAAAAATGTATGTCTAACCTCCTATCTTTGCTAACTTTGTTGGGCTTAAGGTTTTTTTTTTTAAAGTCATATTTTGTACTAAAACCTTGCTTAGTTGTCTGTATATGTTTTAAAGTCAAGCTTAAAACAAGTGACTAGTAACCCAGTTAGTCTAATCAAAGATAACTAGGCAGCCCTAAAATACTCCAGAGATTAGAGAAATATGGCATTTAAAGTGATAATTTAAATGTTTATATCAGATAGAGTCTCCCAGATTCTGGCAGTGATTCAAGGTCTCCAAAGATTATGAGACATCACGATGTCTCTACCTGGATGAGGACTACTCTGACCACTGGGCAAGATGCCCCAAAGCTACAGTGTTTTCCATGTCCCCTTTCCACAAGATTCTAAATCTTTATGTGAATGGTGAAGCCTGCTGTTTTGACACTTCTACCTCCAATATTTTTGAGACCTGTATATGACTATTTATGGATTGGTTCCTCACATTTTTAATAGATTCTGAAGCTGTTTGGTCTCTTAAATATAATTTATTTATCTTTCTGAGATCTCTGAGAGTATTGATGCCTAGGCTAGCTGTAGCTTTGCTAAGCTGACATCATCAAAAAATGTTCTAAGATATGTAAAGGTCTGAGGATATAAAAGCTCATAAGCTTTAAGGGTCTAAGAAAATAATTTAAGATATAAATACAATGAGATAAATAAATAATTATTCTTCTGATAAACTGGTAGACCAATGACTGCTTACTGTTTGGGTCACAAGTTCAAGATTTTAGATTTCTTTTGGTTGTCTTCTGAGGTTTAACCAAATCTATGAATTTTGCTAGGACTCAAAGGTCCTAGCAAATGAGTCTATTTCTGCTGTTTTACAGACATTTGTTGTCTGCTTTTCTCTATGACATGGATTTCAGTATGGGCCTGGAAGTTTCAAATGTATTATTTTTCTTGTACATAAATTTTAACTTCTGTTCCTAGTTTGAACTTGTCTCAACAGGTCTCTACCAGGCTGGCAGACACAGTCAAGCATCGATTGCTGACTATATGTGTTCAAAACAACTGCAAACCTGAACTTGCAGAAAGCTGATATGGACCAATCCAGCCCATGCAAATGATGTTCCCTGACTATTCAACAGAGTCTGCAAACCGGATGCTTCTGATAAATACCCCATTGCCTGAATTCCCTTTTTACTTTTGACTCACATTTTATTTTTGTTAACACCTGACAACAATGCCCTAAAGTCAACTAGAAGCAGTTATAGAAAAAAATACATTACCATAGGATCTCTGGCTGTGATGTTAAGTTAAAAAGAAAACTCCTTTACATAGGAAGATTGTCTATAGCACTGGATAAAAAGATGTTGTTTCTATGTTGAACATTCAGCGTTAGTGAATTAAAATTAAAATTAAAAAGGACTGGCCAAATACAAAAGAGAAGGGCAGGCAAAAGAGGGATGGTTATTGGTCCCCTCTTCATATTAATGTTACTCATAAAACGAGATCGAGGCCCATAATTGAGTTCTTGCAGTCACAAGAAAGAGGAGGGAATGTGAGAACCTTACTTTGCAAACTCCATTTTAAAAAGAGGCTTCATCTTAAGACATCTAACGAGATGGGTGCGGTGCAGTTCTCAGCTCCAGAAATGTGCAGCGATAGTAGCAATTTGAATGGATACCTTAAAATTAGCCGATTAATAAGCTAAGGGACAAGGCTATAAAATTTAATGAGGTCCAGATATTTTTGGGAGGCATCCTGTCCTTGAAGATACCTTGTTCAGTTATTAATGGCTTTTTATTAGGTTTTCATGCCCCAAAACTGACCAATTGTTTCAGAAACTACCCTACCCTATGCCCTCCTTACCCAATCCCAAGACGACAGACTTGAACTCCCCTAATTATGGCATTTCTCCTTTAAAAGTTCGACCCTCCCAGGGCTTCCTGCCACACTTTCTGCACACACCATGCTGCAGTGCTGGAAAGGTGCTGGTCCAAACTTCAGTTTGTGTATTAAAAACCCTCATGTAATTTGCATCAGAAATCTGGCTCTGTGAATTCATTTGGGGACCAGAAACTTGCAAGAAATGGGCAACCCTTTTTGGAATTGGTGACCAGGAGTACTCATAGACCCCAAATAATGCAAACTATTGTCATAGCTCTTGGCTACCTCAGTAAATCAACGGTAAAACCCTATTGCTAAAGCTATCACAAAGTTGAGTACTAGACATGGAGAATTCAAACTGGGTTTAGCCAGTAAGCTTCATCCCTACTAGCTAACTACATAGACTTCTAAAAGAGAAAAAGTAATCATCAATTGTACCAAGCTACCAACCCTGAAAGTTACTCATCAATCTTACTGGAAATATAAGCCCACTGATGCCATAATAACACATGTTTTGGAGGTGACCAATAGTCTTTGATTGGTTCTTTGACCCATTCTAGTAGAGGGAATCAACTCCTGGCATAGTTACTAAGACAAGGAGCTGTGGCTAGAGAAATCACAGGTCCTAGAACAGATCCTACTAATATTGCTCTGAAAATGAGATATAGGGTTAAAATCACTCCTAATAACTTCTTGTTATAGACATAGCTTAGTGCTTGTCTCCGACCACATGAAAGAGGCTGCTTTTTGCAATAGAGGGCAGTCAACATGACAAACCACAATTCCTTAAGGTACACAGAATGAAAGACTTCAACGTGTTCAGCTCTAAATGGAACACCTAGAACAAAACCCATTCTCTCAAGGTTCAGGAATAATTATAGAAGAGGCCAAGAGGTAATAGAG
>JAQHUG010000687.1:73467-85354 GCA_028555095.1 Dicrostonyx torquatus | reverse complement strand
TATGAGTGAGTACATATGATATTTGTTTTTCTGAGTCTGGGTTACCTCACTCAATATGATGTTTTCTAGATTCATCTATTTGTCTGCAAATTTCAAGATTTCAGAGTGAGAGTTTAACATCTTCTTTTCCAATTTTTATGCCTTGATCTCTTTTTGTTGTCTTAATGCTTTAGCTAGGACCCCAAGAACTGTATTGAATAGGTATGGAGAGAGTGGACAACCTTGTCTGGTTCCTGATTTTAGTGGGATCTCTGAAAGTTTCTCTTCATTTAGCTTGCTGTTAGCTGTTGGTGTGCTGTATATCGTCATTCTTATGGTTAGGTATGTTCCTTTTATCCCTGCCCTCTCCAAGACCTTTATCATAAATAAATGTTGTATTTTGTCAAAGGCTTTGACAGCATCTAATGAGGTGATCATGTGGTTTTCATATTTCAGTTTGTTTATATGATGGATTATGTTGACAGATTTTTGTATGTTGAACCATCCCTGCATCTCTGGGATGAAGATAACCTGATCATGGTGGATGATTTTTCTGATGTGTTCCTGGATTCGAATTACCAGTATTTAATTGAGTATTTTTGCATCAATGTTCGTGAGTGAGATTGGTCCTTAATTATTTTTCATAGTAATATATTTATGTGGTTTGGGTATGAGGGTAGTTGTACCCTCATAAAAAGAGTTTGGCAATGCCTTTCATGACCCAGTTTTTTTTTTCAGTCAGATTATCACTCAGATAAGGAATGAAATCTCTTTTGCCCATGTCCACCTTAGTGTGGTGGCCTGAATATGTGTGCTTGTATAATTTACATGTATAAATGCTTTAAAATGACTATTTACAGAAATTTTCTGTTGGATGAAAAGAAGAATGAAAATAAATAAACAGAAATATTATTATCTATATTCCAATATAAAGAAATTTTAAAATGGAGGTACAGGAATGCTTCAGTGTTTAAGAAATCTTCCTGCTCTTCCAAAGAACTCAAGTTTGGGTCCCAGCATCCATGTAAGGCAGCTTATAACCTTCTGTAACTACAGTTCTAGATGATCTGATGTCCTCTTCTGGCACGCACACACATATACATACACACACACACGCACACACACACACACACACAGAGGGGACACACAAACACATATACATGAATAAAATAAATGCTTTTAAAGAAATGAGATAAGAAAGGAAATCAGTACAAATAAACATATACTCGATCCATTAACTATGCATTTCTTCTGAACACTCTGAATTCAGTCTTTTGAGAAAGAACAAAATGTTAGAATTTGGGATTCAAGAATATATCATTGAATAAGCTGCTATAAAAGTCACATATATTATCAATGACTTTGTGTGCTTTTAGATGAGATTGGACTATTGTTTTCAACCTCATTACAAACCAATTTTGTAACAGTAGTGAGTCAGTGTGTATCTTTTCTCAGTGCAAATGCTGCATGAATTTACTCCAGCCTGAATAGAACAAAGTCCCATTCCACTTTCTTCCTTTATTCTTTTTTAAAGATTTTTTTTATGTACACAGTATTCTGTCAATATGTGTGCCTGTAGTCCTGGAGACAGCATCCAATCTCACTACAGATGGTTTTAATTCACCATATGGCTGCTGGGAATTGAACTCAGGGCTTCTGGAAGAGCAGCCTCTTAACTATCTTTCAAATCCCCACCCAAACCCATTTTCTACACATACACATACAATCTTCAAGAAGTTTCCTATGCTCCAATATTCAGGTGTCAAATTCCTGATGTGGATATAACCTGGTATAAAAGACAACCTCTTTAGCATCCTTCACATTCATCCCATCAGCTTCCTCTCTACCTTGCCTTTGTCAGCCTTCTGAGAAACTGTGATATCTATGATCAAGTGTTCAAAGTCCGAATGCACAGAAACTGGCCTCTAAGTAGGTACCTGAGTTCACAGAAATTATTCATTGTATTCTGGCTTATCTACAACATGGTATGCAATATTTATCTGTGATGAGAACAAATAAAATATAAATCTAGATATTTTAAACTATTACTCCCCATTGGCTAATAGAATTGCCAGGGTTTTCAAAATATAGGCATCCGTTTTGGAAGATTCTTTCTTGCTAGAAACTCTTTTGCTATGTACCACCAGTGATTTTAATTCTGTTTTTTTTTAAATTTCATGCAACTATTTGATCAGATTTGATTACCTTTGAAAATATAAACCAGAGTATGTACTCTGAGAAAAACCAAGAAAGCATTAATAAACTAAAGTAAGAAGAGGGAAAATGACTGCTTATTTAAAAATCTGAACTACCATGGAAATAAAAATGTAGATAAAAATAAGTATCCTCAATGTTTTCCACGTGAAAGCCAGATTATAAAGACATTTAAATTTAAAGAATACATTCTGAATTAAATTTACAAGCATCTTGTGTATCTGTGTGTACGTTAATATACTGAATTCAGGAGATACAAGTTGAAGAAAATTACAGTGCGATATGTGTAATGTGTTTTATGGATTGACCGACACAAACTTGGTGACACAAAATATGAATATGGAAAAAAACAGAATGTGGAAATGTCATAGCCAAATTGACAACTGAGACAGAAGCTGGATACCTCCTCAAATGTTAATTCGAATGATATTGAAGTGGGTTTTTTTTTTGCAGGAAAAAAGGTAATGTATAGTATTTTAGAACATTAGACTAGCCTTTTTGAGAAGGCACTTGCAGATTTAAAAGACAAATATCAAATGACTGTAACTTGTCCTTTGAACTTTCTGTTTCTTCTTTTTGCCTACAAACATATGAGCTTACTTGAATTTAAGCCCTGGGAAAATTACCAAGTTGCAGAGTGTGGTACAAATCTTCCCAGTGTTATGAGATGTTAATAATCTTAAAACTATAATCAAGTTCCCAAACAGTTTCCTAAATCAAGAACATATTGTTTCCTCTGGAGTTAAATATCAAGTTCTCTAAGTCCATTATTCTCTCATGGTTTAACAATTTACTCCAAGCAAACCCTCAAAAACATTTTATTAATATTTTAATTGAATTAGAGAATGTATCACATGAGGTAAGTGGTCCTTGTGTCTTCTTGACTATAAGTAAAATCATTTTGATATATATAGTAATAAAAATTATATTTATATATCATATGTGGAAGCTAACTACTTTATAGGAGAAATAAAAATGTATCATTTATTTAAATTATAAAATACAACAAGTGTAAATATAGGGACTCTCCAGGAGTATATAATGAAATTCTAAAAGCAAATTATAAATCAAAAATTTCAGGACCATGTATGAGATACCTCCCTCATGAATCCTTAGTCAAGAAGGCCCCAGAAAGGCCCAAAACAATATGGACTGTAGTCATTTTTCTTGATTTCTCACCAGAAATGAATGATAAGATTACTTGCTGAAGACATAACATAGTTTGGTTATATGAATCAGAGAAATCACGCTGGAACTGAACTGGAAGCTTCGTATCTTGTGAATAAGATTCATATAGCTATAAGGTACTATGTAGCCTCCTGAGGGAATAATGTAATAATGTGATCAATGTTCTCTAATCACCTATGGACTCTGCATACCATAACATCAACCCACAGAACAAGGTTTTCTGGTGCTGCAATAGTGGCATAGCTATTATGTGAAACCAATGACTTACTGATCAGTGTTGAGGTCTACTCTTTAGGAGAAAATTCATTCATGGTAATTTAAACCAAGCCTAAAACCCATGTCTGGGGATGTCATTGCACTAGGAGAGAATTTACTGCATTTACATCATTAAATGGATATGTTGTTAAAATGTCTTTTAAATATTCATGTTTATATCTATAGATGAGTGTGACTCTCAGTATAATCAGAGAAACATTTTGTTGAAATGGATATTGGTTAATGTAGAGATTTACAAATTGTCAAAGTGCTGAGTGCATCACTGAGGACATAATAAAGTCACAACCAAGATTAGGAGAACATGCAAGAGGAAGAAAATTAGAATATTAATGGCTGGAAATAGGGAGTAGTAATGTGAACTGCTATCTTCTGGATATAGCATGCCAATTGTTGCAGTAACATCAAACAAATGCCATTACCTGTCGAACACCTGCACCAAATCAGCCTATATTCAGAAATGGATAAGAGAATGTATCAATCCTCCTTGAGTATCTATGGCAGTTATCCTGCTGGCAGAATAGTGGGAATCATATTCTTCAGTGGTGTAGTGTAGTAGGAAGTGGGGGCTCTGTCCCGCCCAGCTCCCAGTGTAGGCAGGCTGTGTTCCAGACACCCGGCTCCCAGCCACACAGCTAGCTTATACCCGAAATAACCACAAAAAATATATTAATTTAAATACTGCCTGGCCCATTATCTCTAGCCTTTTCTTGGCTAACTCTCACATCTTATTTCAACCCATTTTTAATAATCTGGAAGTCACCACAAGGTAGTGGGCTTACCGGGAAGATTCAGCATGTCTGACCCTGGCCGCTCCATTGCAGGCTCTTCCTGAGCCAGTCTTCTTCCCAGCATACTGTTCTATCTACTCTGCCCACCTAAGGGCTGACCTACCCTGCAGGCCAAGGCAGTCTCTTTAGTAACCAATGAAAGCAATACAAAATACAGAAGACCCTCCTACACCAGTGTAGCTTCTGGTAAGTTACCCAAACTCCAATAAATAACCATCCCTTCATGATCAGGCAAAAACTCCGAATTAAACTTAGTGGGTCTTTCCCACAAATAGCAAAAAGATTTGTAAGTCAGTTTACTTACACAGAGATGCATACTTTGTAATATGAACATAATTCTTTCCATTTTCTCTGTGCGCACATAAGAAGGTGGCAAAGCTGATCCTTTCTCATAATGTCAGAGGTCAACAGTTTTTCATTAGTAATGAGTAGTAAATACTTTAATCATTTCACGCTGTCTACATGAAAAAAATTAATTGAAAAGAAAAATGCTTAGAATGGATAGAAAAAAATTACAGAAGGGAGAAAAATGTGAATGACAAGGCTCTTAAATACGATTATAAGCTTAAAATAGTGTAATATATTTTGAGCCTATAAGAAAAAAGTATGACTCAACATGATATTTCAGCATAAAAGAAATAAACTCATGAATATGAAAGAAATAAAGTAGTATTCAGAAGCTTGCCTTAAAAGACCTTGGGGGAAAAGATAAATCAAAATTAAGATTCTTATAACTGATGAGCCTGTTTAGAAAGCACCTGTAGCAAAAGGTGATCCCATTTAGATTTAAAAATGATATTAGAAAAATGGAAAATTAATGATGGACTTGAAAAATCATTTGAATTATACAAAAATGTTAAATTAAAATGAAGGAACAACATATTGAACCCTATGGGATATATGAATGCAGGGCTAAGAGGAAAGTTCATAGAACTAAATGCACACATAAAGAAAGTGGAAAAAGCACATACTGGTGACTTAACAGCACACTCAAAAGCTCTAAAATGAAAAGAAGCAGATTCACAAAGAAGAAATAGAAGAGTGGAAATAATCAAGTTGATAGCTAAAAACAATAAAATAGAAACAAAGAAAATAATACTAAGATTCAACAAAACAAACAGCTGGGTCTTTGAGAAAATAAACAAGATAGAAAAACACATATACAAACTAATCAAAAGGCAGAGAGGGAACATCCAAATTAACAAAATCAGAAATAAAAAGGGGAAATGACAACAGACACTGAGGAAATCTAGAGAATAATTAGGTCATACTGCAAAAACCTGTACTTGACAGAATTGGAAAACATAAAAGAAACTGACAATTTTCTGGATAGATACCATATACCAAAAATAAATCAAGATCAGGTGAACGATTTGAATAGACCTATAAATTGCAAGGAATTAGAAGCTGTTATCAAAACTCTCCAACCATAAAAAGCACAGGGCCAGGTGGTTTTAGTGCAGAATTTCACCAGTACGTCAAAGAAGAGATAATATCTCTACTCCACAATGTGTTCCACATAATAGAAACAGAAGGAACATTGTCAAAATCTTTTTATGAGGCTACAGTTACACTGATACTGGAACCACACAAAGACTCAACCAAGAAAGAGAATTACAGACCAGGCTCACTCATGAACACAGATACAAAATACTCAATAAAATACTGGCAAACTGAATCCAAGAACACATCCAAAAAAATCATCCACAATGATCGAGTCAGCTTCATTCCAGAGATGTAAGGATGGTTCAACATACAAAATTCTATCAATGTAATGAACCATATAAGCAAACTGAAAGACATAAACCATATGATCATCTCATTAGATGCTAAAAAAAATTAAGCAAAATCCAGCACCCCTTCATGATAAAAGTCTTGGGAGATCAGGGAATACAAGAAACATATCCAAACATAATAAAACAATATATAGCAAGCCAAAAGCCAACAATAAATTAAATCAAGAGAAAGTCAAAATAATTCCATTAAAATCAGGGAAAAAACAGGGCTTTTCACTCTTTCCATGTCTCTTCCACATAGTTCTTTATATTCTGGCTGTACCAATAAGCCAACAAAAAAAGATCGAAGAAATTCAAAATGGAAAGGAAGAAGTCAAACTTTCATTATTTGCAGATGATATGATAGTATATATATGAGAGACCCCCAATACTCTACCAGAGACCTCCTACAACTGATAAATACCTTCAGTGATTTGGCAGGATAAAAGACAACTGAAGAAAAAAATCAGTAGTTCTCCTGTACACAAATGATAAAGAAGCAGAGAAGGATATCAGAGAAACATCATCTGTCACAATAGCCACAAATAACATAAAAAGTATCTTGGGGTAACACTAACTAAATAAGCGAAAAATCTATTCATCAAGAACTTTGAGTTTTTAAAGAAAGAAATTGATCTCCAGAGCAGAGAGGAGAGAGTAAACTCCACTGGAACAGGTACAGGGGAGTAAATGTTAAGTGAGTGAACCAGAGCCAGAGACTGCTGAGGGTCTGGACATGAATCTGGGACCTTCAAGGAAGTAGACCTAACAGGATCCCTGAGGGTGTGGGCTTGAGTCTAGGACCTCAGAGGAACTAGGCGTGAGCCAGGACCTCTGCCAGTCTGGGTGTGAATATGGGATTTCTGAGGGAATAGGCAGAACCAGAGATCTCTGTGGGGCCAGGCTTGAGTCTGGGACTTCAGAGGGAGTAGGCCTGAGCCAGGACCTCTGTGGGTCCAAGCGTTGGTCTGGGACATCAAAGGGAGTAGGCAGGAACCTGAAACCTCTACAGGTCTGAGTGTGAGTCTGGGACCTCTGAGAATGTAAGCCTAAGCCAGCTCCTCTGTGTTATTGGGGGGACCCAAACCTAGGAACTCTGAGGCAATAAATTGGAGCCAGAGACCATTGCAGGACCAACTCCAAGCCAGGGACCTCTGCAGTTGGGGATCCAGACCAGGATTTACAGAAACAGGACAAAGTCAGTAGCTTAGACCAGAGTAGGCCTGAGACTGAAAACTCCAAGGGAGCAGAGCAAAGCCCAGGAGTGCTGAGCTATCTCCAGGAACATGGAGTTACACACGGGATAACTACAACTGTAGCACTGACTATAACACAAGAAATAACCAGCTGAGCTTTGAGTTAACAGACACCTAGAAGATTAATCACTTAAAGCCCCAAACACACCTGTTAGAGGAAAAGATGTGTAGAAAAGGTAATAACACACACAATACCACAAAGAACAAAACAACACCAGTAAAATCTAAAGACCCTACAACAACAAAACTTGAACAACCAACTATAGATGAAGCAGAAGAAATTGATCTAAAAAAAAGAACTTCAGAAGAATGATGGAAACTCTTAAAGAGGAAATGAGAAATACCCTCAAAAAACTGGAAGAAAAGACAAACAAAAAAATTGGAAGACATCAGCAAATCCTTAAAAGAAAACCAAGGAAAAAGAAATTAAACATATGAACAAAATTATTCAAGACTTGAAAACTGAAATAGAAACAATAAAGAAAAAAAAGCCAAGGGAATTATAGAAATATAAATCATGAGAAAACAATCAAGAACCACAAATGCACGCATGAACAGCAGAATACAATAGATGGAAGAGAGAATCTCAAGCACTGAAGATACAAAAGAGGAAATAAACTCATAAGTTAATGAAAACATAAAATCTAATAAAAGCTTAACCCAAATTATCCAGGAAATATGGGACACCATGAAAAGGCCAAATCTAAGAATAATAGGTATGGATGAATGAGAAGAAATTCAGCTCAAAAGCACAGAAAATATATTTTTTAAAAAATCATACAAGAAAACTTCCCCAACCTAAACAATTATATGCCTATGAAGAGACAAGAAGCTTACAGAACACCAAATACACTGGATCCAATAAAAAGCTTCCTTGCCAAAAACTAATCAAAACACTAAACATACAGAGTAAAGAAAGAATATTAAGAATTGCAAAGGAAAAAGGCCAAGTAACATATAAAGGTAGACCTATCAGAATTACTCTTGACTTCTCATTGAAGACAATGAAAGCAAGAAGGGCATGGTCAAGCATTATGCAGACATTAAGAGACCATGGATGCCAGCCCTGACTACTATACCTGGTAAAACTTTCAGTCACTGTAGAAGAAAAGAACAAGATATTCCATGACAAAAATAGACTTAACTAATACCTATCCACAAACCCAGCCCTATACAAAATACTAGAAGGAAAACTCTAACCCAAGGAAGTTGGCTACATCAACAAAACATGATTGATAGTTTCATAGCAGCAAATCCCAAAGAAGAAAACACACACACACACACACACACACACACAAATTCACATCACAACAATGACAACTAAATTAATAAGAGATGGCAATCACTGGCCATTAATATTGCTTAGTGTAAATAGACTCAAATCACCTATAAAAAGGCACAGGCTAAGACACTGGATATGAAAACATAATCCATCCTTCCGCATACAAGAAACACATCTCAACCTCAAAGACAGACATTATCTCAGAGTAAAGGACTGGGAAAAAATATTCCAAATCAAATGGACCTAAGAAACAAGTGGATGTAGCTAACCTAATATCTAACAAAATAGACTTCAAGCTAAAATCAATCAAAAGAGACAAAAAAGGTCATTTCATATTAGTCACAGAAAAAACCCATTTTGAGGAATTCTCAATACTGAACATCTATGCCCCAAATACAAGGGCATCCTCATATGTAAAAGAAATACTTCTAAAGCTTATATCATACATTAAACCCCAAACACTAATAACGGGAGACTTCAATACTCCCATCTCACCACTAGACACGCCAGTCAGATAAAAATGAACAGAAAAATAAGGGAACTAACAGATGTTATGACTCAAATGAACTTAACAGACATCTATAGAATATTCCATCCAAACAGAATAAAAGCATAGCTTCTTCTCAGCACCTCATGAAACCTCAAAGACTGACCACACTTGCTAACAAAACAAACCTCAACAAATAGAAAAAATTGGAATAACCCAATGTACCTTATCAGATCACCGTGGTTTAAAACTAGAAGTCAACAGCAATACTAATTCCAGCCAACCCACAAACAAATGGAAATTTTTTTTGAGACAGGGCTTCTCTGTAGCTTCGGAGCCTGTCATTGAACTGGCTTTTGTAGACCAGGTCAGCCTTGAACACACAGAGATCATTCTGCTTCTGCCTCCCGAGTGCTGGAATTAAAGGTGTGCACCACTATTGCTTGTCTAACACATGGAAATTAAAGAATGCTCAACTGAATCATCTATGGGTCAAGGAAGACATAATGGGAGAAATTAAAGACTTCCTAAAATTCAATGAAAATGGCCACACAATATATTCAAATGTATGGGACACAATGAAAGCAGTGTTATTAGGAAACTTCATAGTACTACATGCCTACATAAAGAAGCTGGGAAAAATCCCACAATAGTGAATTAACAGAACATTTGAAAACTTTAGAACAAAAAGAAGCAAACTCACCTATGAGAACTAGACAGCAGGAAATAATCAAATTGAGAGCTAAATCAACAAAACAGAAACAAAGAAGACAATACAAAGAATGAGACAAGAGTTTGTTCTTTGAGAAAATCAACAAAATAGACAAGCCTTTATCCAAACTAACCAAAAGGTAGAGAGAGAATATCCAAATTAACAAAATCAGAAGTAAAAACGGGAACATAACAACAGACAGGGAGGAAATACAGAGAATGATGAGGTCATATTTCAAAAACCTCTACTCTACAAAATTGGAAAACTTAAGAAAAATGGACAACTTTCTAGATATATACCACTTACCAAAATTAAATCAAGACTAGATAAACAAATTAAACAGACCTATAACTACTGAAGAAATAGAAACGTCTCCCAACTGAAAAAAGCCCAGGACCAGATGGTTTCAGCTCAGAATTCTACAAGACTTTCAAAGAACTAGAACCAATACTCCTCAAATTATTCCACACAATAGAAACAGAAGGAATATTGCCAAACATTTATTATGGGGCTAAAATTACCCTGATACACAAACCACAGAAAGACATCATTAAGAAACAATTACAAACCAAACTCAATCATGAACATTGATGCAAAAATACAAAAAAAGAGAAATACTTGCAAATAGAATCCAAGAATACATCAGAACCATCATCCACCATGATTAAGTCAGCTTCATCCCAGAGATGCAGGGAGGTTCAACATCAGAAATCTGTCACTGTAATCCATCATATAAACAAACTGAAAAGTAAAAACCACATGATCATCTCATTAGATGACAAAAAACTTTTGACAAAATACAACATCCCTTCATGATAAACATCTTGGAGAGAGCAGGTATACAAGGAACATACCTAAACCTAATAAAGGCTATAAACAGCAAGCCATAGCCAACATCAAACCAAGTGGAGATAAACTCCCTGTGATTCCACTGAAATCAGGAACAAGACAAGGTTGTTCACTCTCTCCATATCTATAAAATATAGTTCTTGAGGTTCTAGCTAGAGCAATAAAACACCAAAAGGAGATCAAGGGAATACAAATCAGAAAAGAAGTCAAACACTTGCTGTTTGCTGATGATATAATTGTTTACATTAGAGATCCCAAAAATTTGACCAAGGAACTTCTACAACTCATAAAAACTTTCAGCAATGTAGCAGGATACAAGATTAACTCAAAGAAAATTCAGTAGCCCTCCTGTTCACAGATGTTAAAAGGGCTAGGAAAGAAATCAGACAAACAACACCTTTCACAAAAGCCACAAATAGCATAAAGTATCTCAGAGTAACTCTAACCAAATAAGTGGAAGACTTGAATGACAAGAACTTTGAATTTTAAAGAAAGAAATTGATGAAGACACCAGAAAGTGGAAAGAACTTTCATGCTCTTGGGTAGGCAGAATTAACATAGTAAAAATAGCAATTTTACCAAAAGCAATTTACAGATTCAATGCAATGCCAATCCAAATCCCAGCCAAATTCTTCACAGACCTCGAAAGAACAGTATTGAACTTCATATGGAAAAGCAAAAAGCAAGAATAAATAAAACAATCCTTTACAATAAAGGAACTTCTGGAGGCATCACAGTCCCTGACATCAAACTCTACTAAAGAGCTACAGTACTGAAAACAGCCTGGTACTGGCATAAGAACAGACAGTGGGACTAATGGAAATAAATTGAAGACCCCGATATTAATCCACACACCTTCGAACACCTGATTTTTGACAAACAAGCAAAAAAATCAAATGGAAAATACAAAGCATATTTAACAAGTGGTGCTGGCATAACTGGATATCAACATGTAGAAGAATGGAAATAGACCCATATCTATCTCCATGCACAAAACTCAAGTCCAAATGGATCAAAGATCTCAACATAAAGCCACCCACACTGAACCTTATAGAAGAGAAAGTGGGAAAAACACTTGAAC
>JAQHUG010000687.1:44191-59566 GCA_028555095.1 Dicrostonyx torquatus | reverse complement strand
CACCAGCAATGGAGGAGCGTTCCTCTTACTCCACAACCTCTCCAGCATAGGTTATCATTGGTGTTTTTGATTTTAGCCATTCTGACAGGTGTAAGATGGTATCTCAAAGTCGTTTTGATTTGCATTTCCCTGATGGCTAATTATAGTTACTCTTATACTTTGTCTACAGTATAATCTTGGGTCCAATGACTGTCAAGTGGAATTTGCTATTCCAGTACAAAATTTCAAAATTCTTATACTTGGAAACTTGCTGCTGGCATACAAAAAGTGGCAGGACAATCTAGTTCTTCAAAACCTGGTTGTCCCTGAAAGGAACTGTTTCGGCTTGTGTCAAAATGCCTTATGTTCTTTTGGTGGGAGGATAAAAATCTCCATGAATTATATATATTATGTCCTGACTGTATTTTGACTAATTGTATTTCTCAAGTGGATGATCATATTTGTGTATTGGTGTTAAAATAACTTTCTTTCATAATGTTACTGGTGCATGTAAATGATCCATGGTTTGATCATGTAACAAAGGGTTATAAATAATTGAAAAATTTAAGTAAGCTTTAGGTAGACAGAAATATGCTTTTGGATTAGCTATAGCAGATATTTCAGCTCTTATTGTTATGCTTACTACTACTGTAGTTGCTTCAGTGGCTTTGTCTCAGTCTATTCAAAATGTGGGTTTTGTTAATCAGTTATCTAAGAATGTTGAAATGTCCTGTTAATTTTGAAGGGATTTGTGATATATATATTTCTGTATATAATGAAAGTGGTATTTGTTGGGAAAGAGTTAAAACACATATTACAGGAATTTGGCATGATTCTAATGAATCCTTAGATTTTGCTAAATTACATCAAGAGAGTTTGGTTTTAAAAAGGTCTAAAATGGATTTTGATGGATCAAAAGCAGTTGAAGATATTCTGGAACAATTTAAAAAGACTGTTCCACCATGGTCAGCATTTACTTCATTTCTTAGTGAAGTAAGCAGCTGTTGGAGCTTGTGTTCTTTTGGGCATAATTTGTTTATCTATAGTTTTCAAGCTGATTGTGAACTCACTGTGTAAAGTGAGCTCCGAACTTCATAGAGAAAACTTGGCACACTACCCAAAAACCTTGACACTTGAGACTTGCAGTCAGAGACAGGAGAGTTTTCTTTGTCTCTTTTCAACCTAAAACAGGAGATGGATCTCTAATATCCATTTTTCCATATACAGGTAAGACTAGAGTGTGGTAAGGAACTCCCAAGGCAGATGCAGTTTTCTGAGGGACTCTAAGAGGTCCTTAAAAATAAAATAAAAAGAGAAAATGTGTGGGATCACACACGTGACTCAGTTTCCATCTGGGGTCATTTATGACTTAAGTCATTGACTTCAAGATTGCCTGATCTGCTCTTTTCAATAACTTGAGGGTTATGAGAAATTTCTGATTTAGCCCAAGGGAAAAGAACTCTCTATCTATTAGAAAGTATACTGCTGACATCAAACCTCAGGAACATCAAGATAGAAAGTAAGGCTGCTTCCAAACAGCAAGCACATGTTGGAGAGAAGGTTGCTCACTCAAGGACAGGAATGGTCTTGTGGTTAGATACGGACTGACCGTCTGTGCTGTGCTTTGTTCTGCTCTTGTGTGAAAGCAAGTTCTGAAATAAACTCTGGGCTGTTTGACTACTTCAGCATGACCAGACAGACCTCCTGATTCTATCCTGTTGTCTGTTTTTTTCATCTGACATTTATGGGCCTCCAGGATCCCCTATCCAGAAACCCTGGTGGACGTTGTAGGAGCAGGCTCCTTCAGGGCATATTTATCATATTGTACTCTACATTACTACCTCTGATCAAGATACTTGCATGTTGCCTACATTTGGAGGTCATTTTCCTCATTTGCTGCACATTTGTTTAAATATTGTTTAATATTTTAATGTGAAACCCTAAAACCCTTTAAGTGTTGTAAGTATTAAGAACTACAGATCAAATGACATCCATGTTTGCCATACTTATAATAAGACTAGATTCACACAGACAGGTAATCTTCAACCTTCAACCACTTCAAAAACTGTAGAATATGGCATTTGAATAACTTAGAATTCTGTTGATATAAGACATGATTGCTTCTGGCAGCACAGATCTATTCTGGAGAGATTGTTGGGCACTGAACACACTCTACTTGGAGCTTGTTTTCTTCTTGGAAACACTGGTCTTCAGGCAAAGAATTGACCCTGCCTCAATCACTGACAAAATGACTGGTGTCCAGACTGGACAAGCAGGATACCAGCAAAAGACTGCCAAACCATGCCAAGACAGGGTAAGGCAGTTTTGAAAATTTTCCTGCCTCTGAAAATGGTCTTTCAGTTACTCTATGTCTATTCCTCAATGTTGCTAATGAGACTTTGGGTGATTGCCCAGATAGCTGGTTGTCTCTTTCATTTCTTGCACCTTTTAGAAGTCACTTGATTGTGCTTCCTGTTGACTCAAGTAATATTATTTCCTTTCTTAGGTCTTTGATGGGATTGAATACTAGATAGTCATAGTTACTTTCTCTCATGGCTAGCCAAGTCATTTCTAATATAAAACTTAGATTCCTTAGCATAGGATCACTATTGAAATATTTAGCATATATTTATTGCTTGATACTGTGTATGCTGGTTGTAATTCTAATTTTTATACTTGATATAATTTCTTATTGTATATAGTTTTGCATTGGGTTTGGAACTCTCCTATTTAGATGAAAGGGGAAGGTACTGGGTGAACCCCTTCAGCCTATGGCCTTTGGATTGCTGGCCCACTTTGGGCATGGTCTCTGGTATATGTGCAGACATAGGGGCACGCGTAAGTCCCTTGGCTGCTAGATTCAGTTCCAGGTCTCTGCTCATGCTGAGGACTGCTAATCACTGCTTTTTCTGTGAGTCTACACTAAATAAATAAACATTTATTGCTCCATGTTGTGTTCATGTGGGACTAATTTAACCTAAACCTCAACAGACCTCCATGCTGGGATACCACTAACACATACCTGGCCTCAGCAGCTGTTGTTAGATACAGAGGAAGATCCCACACCCCTTATCTTCTTTTCTTGTCTGTAAAGCCAGAGCAATGATGCCAAAGCTGCCAAATTATGTTGCTTTCTGGGGGTAGAACTTGGTCTTGATCTGTTATATTTGTACTAACTTTCTATTTACCATGTTTTTTTTTCTCACTGCTTTCCTTTTATTCCTTTCCACAAGTTGGAAACTTAGATGGGTATGAATTGTCTTGAGGTTACCACTCCCTACATTTGATTTAACATCAGGATTTTCTTTAAATTTTTTATTTCCCTGAGCAATTGACTTGCTCCATTATACTTCCTGGTGCTCCCCTTCTCCTCAAACTCTACGTTTTGTATTTTTTTTCTTGCTGAACTTATTCCTCTTCATTATAGATGTGCATAATCATGGACACTAATAACTACGTGACCAAGTCAATACTGGGTGTCTTGAAATCTACAAAAGTATTCAATGTAGCTTCAGAGATTTTTGGACAATAGAAGAAAGCAGCAACGTTCTTTTCCAAAATATCAGAAGAATGCTCTCTAGGCCATTTATAAATTATTCTTCTTCTCTGAAACCTCTTGAACCAACCTGTCATAATCTACACTGTTCTCAGTTCCATTTTATTGTTCCTACTTGTATGGTCATTAAGCCCCACTTAAAGCATTCAATTGCTTTTCTAGTGCAAAGTACTAAAGTCTCTAAATTCCTTCAGAAAGCAGCATGGTCAGGTGTGTCATAGCAATACCCCACCCAACTTCTGTACCAATTTCTGTTTTAGTCACTATTCTATTTCTGTGAAAAGTAACCATTGTAAGGTAATGGCCCATCAGAAAATCACCCTGTTGATAGCTTGCCTTCTATTGAGCCTTGGCACTTGGAAATCCCTGTCCTGTGATTCAACATTAATTGATAAACAATGCTTCAGAATTAGCAATCAAGCAATATTTCTAGCTGCACCATACTTTTCCACTAGCTTAATGCACATGCCATAAAGACCCTCAAAAACTATATCCCCTTTCCCAGCACACTGCTGTCTCTCTTCCCATTAAGAGGCAGCTGACATTGTGTTTATCAACCCAATAAGTCTGTTGTGTGAGATTTGTTTTTTTGGTGTGACTTTGTGGTATCCATTGGCTCCTGACTACCAGGAAGATCTTGTATCAGAAAAACATACTACATTGATTTCATGATTCAGATAGACTTTCCCAGTGCCTGTGCTCTCCATTCAGGGTCTGAATCGCACCTTTGCCAGTCCATCTGAAACAGACTCACCTTTTGGCTCACCAGTTGCTTAGCATCACATCCACCAGTGGTAAATCATTAAGTTTCCTCTTTAGTCAGTGTAAATGCTTCCCTGAGTGAAGGAAGTGGTCTTTGAGTGTCCAGCACCCCTCTGGTACACTTGGATGCAGAGTTGCCCCCACCCATTGACTTCATGGCTATAGCTGATCCTCTCACCAACCCCATGCTCCCCATGACACTTGGATCTAAAATTTTGCCATTTCTAAAGAAGCTAAAGGAACGACTAAATAATTACAACCCTTTCTTGTGCCACTTCGTTCCTTTTCTGTGCCTGTCCTTATCCCTGTCCTGTGGATGAGACCACTTTCTATTCCTGAGATTGGATTTTCTCAACCTTCTGGTAGATCGTTAGGCCTCTTGAAACCCTGGTATCATGCTTCACCTGTTGAGTGCAATAATGACCCACTGAAGGGCTTGGTTCTCATTCAGTCCTCCCTAAATCCAGGGTATACTATTGACTACAAGCTCATTAAGTGATTTCTTTCAAATAGAAAAGAGGTTGTGATCTTATACCACCAATCCCTCCACCTTAATTTAAAAATTCTAATATATTCTTACATCCTCATATTTCATGATATTTACATGATTTTCACCAACAACATTATCCTGGAGTTGTTCAGTCATATCTGGGACCCGGTTAGGGCATATGAAGATGAAATTCACTAAACTAACCCTGCTGAGGTAGTGCCAGATTATGATCCTGGATGGAATTACAACACCTCAGGGGCATTATAGATAGGGATCAATGTAAAATTTGCCTCCAGGCAGGATTCAGGAAGGCTGCTGTTAAAGAAGTAAATCTAATAAACGATACAAGAATTCATCCAGGACAAATATGAAAACCCATCTTAACTCTTAGGCCACCTTACAAAGCCTTTTTTTCCCAATATGTCAGTCTTGATCCTGAGACCCTTGATAGAAAGAAGCTTCTTATGACTTACTTCTCTCAGAGTTTACCTGATGTTAGGGCCAACCTTAAACATATAGAGAAGGAATCCCTCACTTCTTAGGCAGAAGTCTTAGTTGTGATCTTCAAAGTTTACCAGGGGTATGGTTATTTGATGGAAAATAGACCCCAAAAGGAGTTTCACTATTAAGAGGTATGGCTTTGTTGTAGGAGGTATGACAATGATGAAGGAAGTATGTCACTGTGGAGAAAAACTTTGAGGTCTCCTATGCTCAAGTAGTCCAGTGTCATCATCCAGTGTCTGTTGCCTTCTGATCAAGAAGTAACCAGTACCATGTCTGCTTGCACTCCATGATGATAATGAACTGAACCTCTAAACTGTAAGACACCACCACAATTAAATGTTTTCCTTTATAAAAGTTATCATAGTTATGGCAGTCACACTTATGATGGTGTCTCTGAGACAATGGGAAAGAAAAAAATGGCCCCAAACAAAAATATCTGATGTTGTTTAAGGTCTTTAAGCTTTTTATAGCTGCTGTCCAGGTCTTCTCACCTCCAAAAGCCCAAGAACTTACAGGTCCCTATTTCAAATCTAGTCAGTGGGGTCATGGGGTTCAGTCATGCCTGAACCCTCATAAACCACTTTGACCATGTCCAAGGTGCCAATCAAAGTGACATTGGGCTGTTAACTGTCCGCAATATCTCTAGGGGTGTGGATCCATCAAGCCCAGATTTCCCTCTAGCAGATTCCTTTGCCTGAACATGGACAACAGAGGGGTCCTGGGCTTCCATGGCTTGACCACTGCCATATCTGACACAGAGCTCTGGGTACTCATCACAGAATCTAGGCAGCCTATCCTCTTCCTCCTGGACATCAGGGTTACCTACTTGGTCCTGACAGAGCATGGGTATCCACCTTCCCATCTCATTCTCTATTATCAGGGTAGGGAAACAGCCTTATCAAGCTCACTAAACCTCACCACTTAGTTGTTTCTTTAGGAGTTATCCCTTTACCAACTCCTTCCTAGTGGTATCAGCCTGTCCCATTCCCTTGTTAGGAAGGGACCTCCTAGCCAAAGTGGGAATATCTATTTTCCTTTCTCCCCTCATCCAGTTGGCCCTAGGCTCATCACTCATTTCTCTGTTCCAGCACTCAAAATCACATAATCCAAAATACATTTTCCCTGGTCAACTTCCCAGGTCCATCCCTATGTATTGGACCCTCAAGTATCTATAAGCTAAAAATATTAAGTTTGCTGTGGTTGACTTCTAACTATAGATTTAACAGTGTATCTCATCATGCTAAAAACATTTTGGTGCAATATATACATCTCTCCAGACAGAGGAATAATGTTCATGCTTTTTAACCCAAAGCTTTCCTATGAATCAAAGATCTAAATCTGGTATCGGTGTTTCCTATAATGTGGGTTTCAGTAGAAATTACTACCAGTGGTAATGCTATTATGTCTAAAACTTTTACCTCTTCTGGTAAACAGAAAATTCATATAAGTTTCAGAAAAATCACAAGACTTGGATCCAACTATCAAAGGTCAAACAGACCCCAGATAAGTACAGGCTAAATTTACCCATCTTCATATCTGAGAGATTTATTGTGTGGTGTGGCTTGTGATATTTCTTTTCTCCTGACTTTCAAGATGCCTTACCATCAGGACAATCCTAACAACAGTAACCATAACAACTCATACTGAAGGAAGAACTTAATTGGGTCTTTCTTATGGTTTTAGAGGTTTAGTCTATTAATATTACGTTTTGAAGCATGCCAACACACAGCCAAATATGTTGCTGAAAAGTAGCTGATAGCTGAGAGTACTAGATCTGTGTCTAGAGGCAGCAGGAAGAGAAGCCTTTTGACCTGGCTTTGGCTTCTAAAACCTTAAAGCCCACCCTAGTAACAGACTTCCTCCAACAAGACCGTACCTCCTAATCCTTCTCAAGTAGTTCCTCTTCCTGATGACTAAGAATTTAAATATATGTGTCTATGGGGCCATTTTTATTCAAACTATTACACTTGTCACAGCAAATAACACACAGAAGCTTTGAGTTGTAATATATATTTCTTCCCTTTGATTGGGTTTTTGTTTGGTCACAATGACAAGACAAGCTAAAAATCATCTCTTTATCAAATTTTCCATTTATCTGGGATCTTATGCAAAAAAAAACTTTAAGAGGAAATTGATTCTATCCCCTTCTCTATTCTACGTGCTTCTCTTGATGCTTTTTCCCTGGGTTCCTCGTCATTCACTCCAGTGTACAGTATGACATAATAATAAATTTCTGACTCTTTAACACCTTTGCAGATAGTTTTATCTTTCCATTTTTCTGCCATAAAAGATCAAACTTAGAGAGGCTAAAATGCTACCTAAAGTTAGTGGTGGGATAGAGATCTGAACCCATTTGTCTGATCTCAGAATTTAACATTTAAATATTATTCTCACCATTTGATTTGATTTGAATGCAAAATGTCCTTGATAGCACTATGTGCTTAACCATTTAGTCTTTATTTGGTGATACTATTTGAGGATTTTGTTTAACCTTCATAGGTTGGAGCACTGCTGGAGGAAATGGGTCAGTATGAACTTTGAAGTTTTATAGATCCCCAATTTCATTCCTGCTCCATACTTCCTGACTGTAGATGCTTTGAGACCAGTCCCCTCAAGCTCTTGCTATCTTGTTTCCCCAACCAAGTCTCAGAAATAAAAATAGACCCTTTCTTCCTTAAATTGCTTCTTGTAGAGTATTTGATCACACAATGAGAAAAGTAATTAGCAAACTGCCGTTCATCTCCAGTGTATACTATTTCCAATGTTTGTCATCAATTATGTCGCTAGGCAAAGGAAAAATTTAAAGCTTGTCTCCTATAGACTTTTACAAAGATTTATCTGTAAGAAATTTAGTATTCCGCATAGAGATTCTATTTAATTAAAATATCATTACATTTGTAAGTTACCTTTCAATTAATATCATATGGCAATGTACCTTAGAAGTAAACATTTCTTGGGAAAAATAAAATGTCTTTCCTATGATGTAAAACTAGTAAATGGCTGACATAAATTGTTAATGATTGCTTATTAGCTCAAAGTAAATGGTTCATTATGTAGTTGATATAGCCTATTACATTCTTATGTATTATCACTAAGATTAAATTCAAATTCAAAATGATTCCACAATACTGTTGTCATAAGTACTGTCCATAATCTTTGATGGCATTGATACTATTTATTTTTTTATCTCAATCTCCCTCCTCTCCTTGTTTTTCACAATACTAACTTTTCCTATTCCTGTTATCTCCTAATTTTGTGGTAAATATGTCTTCTTTATTTCATTGCTTTCTTGTTTCCAGTTTTTTTTTTATTTTATGAACATTTTTATTTTCCCCTCTGCTGTGGAACAATGGTCTGTACCCTGTCACTTGTATTTTAAATAAGTGCTGATTGGCCAGTAGCAAGGTAGGAAGTATAGGCAGAAAGACCAGATAGGAAGTAGAGGCAGAGCAATGAGAATTCTGGGAAGAGGGAAGTCACAGTCTGCAGTTGTCACTTAGAAACAGAGGAAGCCAGACACAGAGCAAGATGTGACTGCTTCACTGAAAAAGGTGCAAGCCACATGGCTAATCCAGACAAGAATTATGGGCTAATGTAAGTTATAAGAGTTAATAAGAAGCCTGAGCTAATAGGCCAAACAGTTTATAATTGATGTAGGACCTCTGTGTGATTCTTTGGGATTTAACAGCAGCAGGACCAGGTCGGACAGAACCCTCAGTCAACAAATGATTCCCAATGTGTAGATAACTGCATCCACAGAAAATCTGAGAGAGCTTGGGAAGTAATTCTGGACACAAAATAACAGCATTAAGCATGGCTTTTTGGTAGCAGCAATTTCTCAGGTTTGCTCTCTTTGTTAGAGGAAAGCACATCATATTTAAGAGAGACTCCTAATTCAGCTTTAGGTGTGAAACCTTGTAGCTCTTTTAATAGGCCCCGCCACCAAACACTTCAATGGTGTTTATAAATTGCTGACAGCACACTTTTTGGTGGTGTCATGGACCTTGAAACGTTATAGAGTTGTGGCAATAAACATGGCTCCTGCCAGTACCTCTGCCATGGGTCCACAGAAAGCTAAAAAATGGGCTGGATTCAGCCATCAAAGCCACAGCTTTAATCCTAGCCATATTGCTTAGCAAATTCAAGTCCCATGTGGTCAGAAGAAGAGAGATATACAGTAAAGATAGATTCAGATGAAGAAAATCTCTAAGTGGTTTAAAGTGTGTTTAAAAATATATGTAGACTTGGGAGATAAAAGAAAAAAGAATAAAGTACTTAAAATAAAAAAAAGAAAGAAAGTAGTTGAATGTGGTGGCACATATCTTTAATCCCAACATAAGGGAGGCAGAGGGAGACAGATCTCTCTGAGTTCAAGGTGTGGTGGCACACACCTTTAATCCCAATACTTAAGCAGGGGTAGAAGTAGTTCAAGGACAGCCTGGTCTACAGAGGGAATTCCAGGACAGCCAAAGAAACACAGAGAAACCCTGTCTCAGAAAGCCAAAAATTAAAAATAAAAGTAATAGAAATAAAGGTTAAAGTAAAGCCATATAAGGTGAAAAATATACAGGGAGCCTGGATACTGTATGTTATAGTGTTGTCTTTAAATTGTTTGATGACTGAGGAAGAAGCAAAAGCTGCTAAAAGATATTTGATTATAAATTCTTCTGAATTAATCCAACATATATATTTTGAAAATGTCTTGACTTCAAAATATAAGTAAAATATTTGTTACTTTGGAGAAGAGGCTTTGCCTTTGTTTCCACAGGATTTGCGAGGTTGTGGATTTATTCTGGATTAAGAAAAATCAGGTTTGATCAAGTAAGACCACTTGCAAAATCCAAAAGGAGTGAATGGCCCAGATGTCTGAGTTCTACATCCAGAACATATTCAAGACTGCTGCCTGAGATGATCAAGCCTCACAGGATACTCCAGTCAGGATTTGACCATAATTTTAAAGTTTCTTTAGGTCCCCATAAGATTATCAGCACCCCCCAATCAGCAGGAAGTATCTTGAAAAACTACACTTGGGAAGACGGAAGTCACAATCTGCAGTCGTCACCTAGACACAGAGGAAGCCAGATACAGAGTAAGCATGATGTGACTGCTTTATTGTAAAAGGTGCCAAGGCATGTGGCTAACACAGACAATACAATAATTATGTGCTAATTATGTAAGTTATGAGTTAATAAGGAGCCTGAGCTAATAGGCCAACCAGTTTATAATTAATGTAGGCCTATGTGTGATCTTTGGGACTTAACAGCAGCAGGACCAGGCAGGACAGAAACCTCAGTCAACACTCCTCAGGGTAAAATAGCCTATTACTTTACTTTAGATATACTTTTTATAACAGTAATCAAATAAATAAAACCTATATATAAATTATACTGGGTACATGATCAGATTTTAATAAACCTTGTATACTATTATATTAATATATAAAAAGTAATTTCATTATTGCTAAATCCATTTTCCAATCATTAATTGCATTAAAACCCTACTTATTTATAATTAAACATAACATTGATATTAATATTCCCATTTTACAAACAAGTAGGCCAACATAAAGAAATTTGATTATATAATAGAAACTTCTCTATCAGGTAGCATAAAGGAATAAAATTCTACTTACAAAGTGTTTCTCAAAAATAATTTAAAATTATATTAAATATTTGTTCTATAGCAATACAATTGGAAGATATAGCCATGTAATGGTTGCAGTAAAGAAAAAGGGAAATTCTTAGTCCATTGTAAGTTCATTAATGGCTGAGAAATTTTCATTTTCTGTGTAAAACAATTTACTAGAAATTAACTATAAGCCTTTTATTATATATAAAGCTGTTCTTTAATTGTTCACACACTAATCTTGACATTTCATGATGACTACAATGTTGGAATCTCGTGTACTGAGAAATGGTCAAACCAGTGAATAAAATGGCCAATTGTATTTTTCTCCTTTTTCCATCTTTAGTCCTGTAATAGTAGTAGTCCAAATCAGACTTATTGCAATGATTTATTTTGGGTGACATAAAATATTGTTACAATGAGATTTGTGACAGGGACCTTCTCCTGTTCTTAACAATGAGCCATGTTATACCTTCATGTGACAATTATATCTCAGCATAGAAAGTATGTATATCTCAGTATGGAAAGACAAAAACAATGCTGAAAGTCAGCTGCAACATATCCTTGAGTAATAATGTCTCCTAGTTATAGCTATTCTGGTGACAGTGTGGTCACACAACATCGATTCCAAACTGTTTATCTAGTCTTCACATTATTTTAAGATTGATGTATATGTTGACCTTAGTAATATAAAATGAAGTATATTCTGATTTTTATTTTGTATAGATATGTATGCAAAGAACTGGAACTGGAAAGGAAAAGAAAGATGTAAAGAAAAAAAACCTCTTCACTATTAATTTGACTATGAAATGGATATATGTAATATGACTCAAATACAATAGTAAAAGTGTTTATGAAACAATAATAAATTCATAGGACCACAGATGCTATGAATTTTGAGGTAGAAAAGATTTTAAATTATTGTCCAATAATATTATCCTAGTTCTCAAAACATTAAGAGTACAGGATAACATGTTGCTATTGTGTCACAGTCTTGACAAATTGATAAATATAAGATTTCTAAGCAATTTATAAATAAAAAATTAAATATTAAATAATTTAAAAGATGATTTTGAATGTGGCATTAACCATACTTGAACTTCCTAGGTATTTGTAATTCAGTATTTTCCAATTGTTCCTCTTACATAATTACCTTGGAATTCCCAGTAAATTTCTTAACCATTAAATTCTTAGATTTGTGATAACAAAGAACCACTAAATATGTGGCTTAAAAGAACAGAGATATATTCTCTCACAGTGCTGGATATTGAAAGTCAGACCCATTCCCTAGTAGTGCTCAACTATCTTGAAAATTGCTTGGCTAAAATCACACATTCACAGCTTCTAGCTTTCTCTCCTTGGTTATGTCTCTGTGTTTCTGTAGCTCAATGGTAATGGCATTGATGAGTAGCAAATTAATATGATAAGCAAAACAATAAGACTGAAAAATAGAGAGGAATTTCAACTTAAAGTTTGGAAAACTAAGTAAAAGTTCATCAGGAAAGTTTGATTAAGTTTTTATTTCTACCATATGTATGTTTTTATCTTGATGAGAAAGATCTAATTAATATACAGTTTGGAACTTAATTTCCACTCAGATGTCCATACATCAATGGTTCGTCTCTAGTTACTGCTTTATTGAAAGGTGGTGGGACCACTATGGCATGAGTTGTAGTGGAAAGTTCTCAAGTCCCTGTGACCATGTCCTCAGACGTGAAAATGGAGCTCCAAACCCTTCTTCTTTCTTCCTACTACTTTCTTTCCTGAGAAAAGCAGTTCTTCTCTGTTGTGTGTTCTTGCTAGGATAGTAAAACAAATAGGCTAATTGATCATGGACTGGAAACCTGTGTGTCAAAATAAAACTTTTCTCTTTGCAAATGGATTATTTGTGTTTTGCATTGATTAATAATTCAAATGTTGTGGAGATGTAACACAAATATGTCAGTTATTTAATAGATATTATGATCATATTTTTATTTCTTTTGGTATTAGCTTTTTGATAAACTGGTAATTTTAGAATTCATTTCAATTTATTAACTGGTTGCAAAGAGAGTACATAGAATCTCTATATACTAATGCTGTTTCTCCTCTTTTAAACTTCTGACACTTCTATGCTACAATTTCCAAAAACTAACACAATAATGATTCATGAAAATTAATCAATGCCACATCTTGCTTAAAATTCCTTACATTTAGCTCAATACTTGCTTCCCTGCACTAGAATCGTATATAAGGCATTACAGTATACTTAATACTTTGTCTCCAGGAGCTTACCTGGACAGCAACAGTTTTTTGACTTTTTAGACATTCTTTGATCACTTTGAGAAAAACAATGTTTTGAATAACATACAGTAGAGACAAATCCCAGTGCCATTATCATTGGCTTTTCAGTCTGCCTCAATTCTGAGCCACATTCAGAGGGTCCAGTATGATCCCATGACCTTTCAGTCCTAGTCCAGCTGGATTTTGTGAGCTCCCATTAGTTAAGGCAAACTGTCACAGTGGGTTGACCAAACCCTTGTGGTCCTGACTTCCTTGCTCATATTCTCCCTCCTTCTGCTCTTCAACTGGACCTTGGGAGCTCAGTCCAGTGCTCCCATGTGTCACAGTGGGTTGACCAAACCCTTGTAGTCCTGACTTCCTTGCTCATATTCTCCCTCCTTCTGCTCTTCAACTGGACCTTGGGAGCTCAGTCCAGTGCTCCCATGTGGGTCTCTGTCTCTATCTACATCTGTTGCCAGGCAAAGATTCTAGGGTGATATTCAATACAGTCATTAGTCTGACTATGGAACAAGGCCAGTTCAGGCACCCTCTCTTCCACTGCCCAGGGTCCTAGCTGGGAACATCCCTGTGGACACCTGGGAACCCCTCTAGATTCAAGCCTCTTGCCAACCCCACAATGCCTCCCTTAATTAATATATCTTCTTCTCTGTTCCCATTTTGTTCTTCCTCCATCTCAAAAATCCCACTTCCCCAAGCTCTCCCTAACCCACCCCTTCTCCCTTCTTTTTCCCCTTTTCCCTTCTCCCTATCACACCCCACCACCATATCCAATTTTTGCCTGGCAATCTTGTCTGCTTCTAATTTCCAGGAGGATATATATATGTTTTTCTTTGGGTTAACCTTATTACTTATGTTCTTTAGTATTGCAAACAATAGGCTTAATATTCTTTGTTTATGGCTAGAATCCACTAATGAGTGAGTACATACCATATTCATATTTTTGGGTCTGGGTTATCTCACTCAGTGATAGTGTTTTCTATTTCAATCCATTTGCATGCAAAATTCAAGATGTCACTGTTTTTTACTGCTGAGTAGTACTCCAATATGTAGATGTGCCACACTTTCTTTATCCATTCTTCCACTGAGGGGCACCTAGGTTGTTTCCAGATTATGGCTATTACAAATAATGCTGCTTTGAACATAGTTTAACAACTGCTTTTGTAGTAAGATTGGGCATCTCTTGCATATATTCCCAAGAGTGGTATTGCTAGATCCTGAGGTAGGTTGCTCTCAAATTTTCTGAGAAACGGCCACACTTATTTCCAAAGTGGTTGCACAAGTTTGCATTCCCACCAGCAAGGGAGGAGTGTTCCACTTACTCCACATCCTCTGCAGCATAGGCTATCATTGCTCTTTTAGTCATTCTGACAGGTGTAATATGGTACTCAAAGTTGTTTTGATTTGCATTTCCCTGATAGCTAAAAAAGTTGAACATGTCTTAAGTATCTTTTGGTCATTTGGAATTCTTCTGTTGAGAATTCTCTGTTCATTCAGTACCCCATTTTTTAATTGGGTTATTTAGAATTTCAATGTCTAGTTTTTTGAGTTCTTTATATATTTTGGAGATCAGGCCTTTGTCTGATGTGGGGTTGGTGAAGATCTTCTCACATTCAGTAGGTTGCCTTTTTGTCTCAATGACTATGTCCTTTGCTTTACAGAAGCTTCTCAGTTTCAGGAGGTCCCATTTATTCATTGTTGCTCTTATTGCCTGTGCCACTGGGGTTTTACATAGGACGTGGTCTCCTGTGCCCATGTATTGCAGGTTACTTTCCACTTTCTCTTCTATCATGTTCAGTGTGGTTGTATTTATATTGAGGTCTTTAATTCATTTGGACTTGAGTTTTGTGCATGGTGATAGATACGGATCTATTTTAATTCTTCTACAGGTTGACATCCAGTTATACAAGCACCATTTGTTAAAGATGCTTTCTTTCTTCCATTGTATAATTTTAGCTTCTTTGTCAAAAGTAGTTCATAGTTTTGTGGATTAATATCAGGGGCTTCAATTCTATTCCATTGGTCAGTGTCTCTGTTTTTATGCCAATACCAAGCTGTTTTTATTACTGTGGCTCTATAATAGAATGAGACGTCAGGAATGGTAATGCCTCCAGAAGTTCCTTTGTTGTATAGGAATGTTTTGGCTATCCTGGGTTTTTTGTTTTTCCATATAAAGTTG
>JAQHUG010000686.1:322647-334269 GCA_028555095.1 Dicrostonyx torquatus | reverse complement strand
TTGTTAGTTATAGTTCTACCTTTCCTGTATGTTACACTTCTATCAAAACTACCATCTAGGGACGTACAGGGTACCTTATCAACAGTCAAAAGCACACCACACAGTATTGCTTCTGAGCAAGAAATTGACTTCACAAACAGATGTGCAATAATTCATTGACAGTTATAGAATTCACTGGTATACCATGGTTTCCCCAATCCTAAAGCAGCTGTGTTGATAAAATGATGGAATGTCCCCTTGAATCCAGAGTTACAGTTCCAAGTAGGTAGCTGCATCCTGGATGGTTGGAGAAATGTGTCAGTTTGGATTTCTCTTTCAGTGATGACCTATGAAATTTGGGTAGAAAAGGGTTTATTTTTCTTGCCCTTCTCAATTCCTGTTCATAAATGAAAGGAAGTCAGTATGGGAGCTCAAAAAGGTCATGAACCTGGAGAAAGAAACCGATACAGAAGATGGTGAAGGGTTCTAATTATTGGCTTATTCCTCATGGATTTCCCTGCCTGCTTTCCTATAGAACTCAGGACAAACAGCCAAGGTATGATACCACCCACAATCAGATGAGTTCTCCTACATAATCACTAATTAAGAAGATGCTTTAGAGCAGAATGTTATAAAGGCATTTTCTAGATTAAGTTTCCCTCCTCTCTGATAACACAACTTAGGTCAAGTTGACATAAATTGGAAGTATAACTCTTGTCAACTTGACACAGAAACATAACACTTTTCACTTAGAAACTTTTCATTCTCATTTAGCTCCCAAGGTTAAACACTAACATCAATACCACAATATGAAACATGAATTGTTTTAAAGACCCTACATCATTGTAAATTCAAATGATTTTAGATAAAGAAGGAATCTTTTAGAATAGATGATAGGCCATGGTTCAAATAGTACAACAATGACTGTATATCAATAGATGTTCCAAGAATCCAGTCTACAAAACTGAATGTGTTATATGGTTGTTAGTATACCCTGGTATCATGAGCAAATAGGCTCTATTTCCAGTAGAAGACAGGACATGCTAGTGAGAGGAAGAGCAAAAAGACAAAGAAAGACATCTTACTTCTTCTATGTTCTTTATATAAACGGCCAACAGAAGTTGTGCCTCAGATTACAGATGGCTCTTCCCATGTCAGATCTGTATTAATAGTGGCCCTTCAGAAGTTCAACCTATTTAAGTAAGAAAAAAAAAAACCCTTACGATTTTGCTTAGCCATTTTGAGTTTTCCAGATGTAGTCAAGTTGATAAGCAAGAATAGCCATCGAGGAATACAGCATTAAACTGACTCTTCATGACATTCTACTAAACTCATGTCAGTGTCTTGCTCAACCATCAGCAGAAAAACTTCCTCTTGTAGCAGATGGGAACAAATATGGTGAGCCAAAGAAGACTATATGAAGCAAGTGAGAGACCTCAGAATATTCTTCCTTAAACAGGATGTTTCAATCAAATCTCTCTCCCCAGGGCTCAGAAAACCCAAGGGAAAAGAGGTTCTAAGTATGTAAGAGCCAGAGATATTGGGGGCACCAAGACAACAAGGCCCCCTAAATTATCATGATCAAAACACCTATTAGTTCATAGAGACTGACGCAGCATGCATACAACCTGCATTGGTCTACACAAGATGGGGTCTTAGAGCTTAAAAGGAAAGTAGATATATGCCTCCATTCCTAATCAAGAAGCTATATCCAGTTGATAACCTTTTGTAAATAAAAATTTAGTTTCTTCTGAGGAAAGGAGTCTCAGTGGGGAAATAAACTACTCTTAATTGTAGGCCCCACACCTCCAAGAGAAAGCAAATGAAGTGCCCTTTTGGAGGTTCATTATTTCCTTATATCAGGACGTTTCTGTTCTTTTTTCTTTTAAATTTTAACTTTTTATTGTCTATTTTTAATTTAGTTGTAAATATATGGTGTTTGCATATATATCATGACTTCTGGTTTTGTGTTTTGTGGGATACCTGAATGAGCAAACAAGTATAAGTATACCTCTATACCTATTTCTTATTACTTTTCTTAAACTCTTTTCTTTTTTTGGTTTTGTTCAATTCAAGTTTATTTTTATTTCATCTTATTCTATTTTATTTTATTGTTATTATCTCTCTGATGTATTTTGTTTTCTAAGGAGATAAAGGAGGTGAATTTGGGTGGTAGGGGAGGTAGGGAAGATCTGGGAGGAGTAGTGGGAGGGAAACTGTAATAAGGATATAATGTATGAAAAACACTTATTGTCAATAAAAGAAAAATGAATTTATTTTCTGTCACCTTAATTAGATGAAGACTACATTTTTTTCTTTTCCTGGAGAACCATAATACTGAAGTTCATGTCTACTATTCACACAACCTTTCAAATTTTAACTGAATCTTTGTATTACCAACAATTTATCTTGACTTTTTATATTTATATACTTTATATATTGTTTTTTGTTTTTAATTGTTTTATTTTACTTTTCAGTAAGGTCTTCATGTGTAGCCTAGTCTGCCCCAGGACTCACAATCGGGCAAGCTGGGCTATGATCTGCTGTACTTTGTCTCCTGGATTCTGTGGTTACAGTCCTGTGTCACTATGTCTGAATTCTCATTGTCTAAAAGTAATGTGGTTTCCTAGTAATCATAGTTGGATAGAACTATTGGATAGAGCTTATGAGTACCATGAAAGCTAATCCTGTAAGATTCAGGACAGTTCTATTTCAAGCATCTCTGAACCCTGTGTCTCAAACACATAGACTCTTCAGAAGTAGCAGTTTCCCTGCTACATCTATGTGGTAACCAAGTGTAATAGTGGTGAATTATGTGTTCAGAAAGTCTCTTAGAGATTCCAAAACAAGTGGTCAGCCCTCAGCACCAGAAACATTATATGGACTAAACAGGATATATATGTATTATATATATATATATAGAGAGAGAGAGAAACATATAGATAAATATGTATATAAATATTTATATATTTCTGTATTTATATCTATATTTATAGATAGACTTATAGTTAGAGACAGATAAATATATAAAATATATCTTTATGAATATAGATGTGTATATAATTAATATATGATATAGATAACAATTAAAATATAGATATCAATAGAGATGCAGATATATAATTTATATTGTGTGGTAATATATAATGTATGTATATAGATTCATATGTGTGCATGCAGTAGCAAACACCGAATAAAAGAGGACATGAATTTGAAGGCAAGAAGGGATTATAGTACATTTTGGAGGGAAGAAAGGGAAAGGAGAAACATTGTAATCAATCTACAATGTTAAAAAATAATTTAAAAAAGAGTTATAAAGATTTTTATTTAATAAATGTTAATAAAGATAAATCTTAATAAATAAAGTAAATATAAATAACTGTTAATGAGGATAGTTAATTCTCAAACTTTATACACTTTGGACAGTTCAACATCTAGTTGTTTAACTGGCCAATTTTAACATTTTATTACTTCATAAATTATTTGTCCTTTCTCACATGGAAGGAAATTAAATTATAGAATGTATAGGTAAGACCTTATAGGAATTATACATAAACATATACACATATATACCAAAAGTGTACAATGTTTAAATTAGTTAAAATATAATGTATATGTAAGTTAGTCACCTTGTTTGTAAATGCAGTGCAATTGGAATGAAACAGAAGTGGGAATATTGAAAGAGGCCACTTTAAAATTTTTATTTACTTCCTTAAAATCATTATATTAAATTATATCAAATATACTGTGTTTTGATCATATTCCACTATTCATTATCCTATGTTGTTTCCTTCTCCTACAAAACCAGACCCAACAAATCTTAAATCCAAATATAAAACTTCAAAATTTCGGAGTTGTGTCATGGATGGAGTCAATGGTGGAATGGCATGGAGTAGTGTAGTTTCAGTACTAATGAATGAAGTTCTCAAGAAAATAAAGTTAAATAAAAGGAATTTTGATGCAGGCAGATCTACATTTGGGTTAACTTATTTATAAACAATGAAATCAAGTAGTCCTGGCTATAAATGATAACTTTTCACTCTGGTTGTTGAGAATGCTGCATGCTGACTTTAAGAAACCCAATGAGTGAAGATCTGCAATAGACTATCTTCAGATACTGGGGCCCTTGAGACTTAAATGTCCAAAGCTCCTCATTAGTGAAGTTTTCCGTCTCAAGCGTTTAAAAGGCAGCACAGGGTTTTATGTAATAACATTGGGTGATGTATATTTTTAGCTAATTCCCTTCGTTGGAAAGTCTCAGAGATGCCATTTCCTCTCCCTCTTCCTTTTTACTTAATCACTGTCATTTCATGTACCTTGTATACAGCATCTATCTTCTCCTTTATTTTAGTTTAATACTCTTTTACACATACTTAAGTATGACCTTATTTTAACAATTATATCAAGAATACTTACCATGTACTTACATTTACATATACATTTTATTTGTATAAAAACATATATTCAATAATATATAGAAATAAATCACAAAATAAAAAATATGATAAAAATGAAACATTTCAAATTTAATGCTATAAATGGCACATGGAACATAGATTCTCTTTAAGTAAGTTATCTTGAACAGTTACTGATATATCCTGCATAATCAAATGAAAAATTACAAATCTGCTCTTAGTAGTTTATTAAAGTATATTTTATCTGAAATAAGTATAGACTTAAGTTAATTACATGGATTTCACATGTATTTATATGTATACATATGTAGACAAAGATGTGGCTATATACCAGAAAAATTTTAATCATAAAAAACTGTAATATATTTATCAGAAACTTCTTTCCATTAGTAAAATATATTCAATTTTATTTTGAATTTATAATGCTTTTTTATTCTTTTATGTCAATAGTTAATTAATTTTTATAACTTATTTTTAGTTATTTTATTTTTTTGAGAATTTTAAGCATGAACATGGCATCTATATTACTCTTGTCTCCCCCCCATCTCCAGCTCCTCCTTTTTTTCCTTCCTTCATAAATTTATGATCTTTTCTTTATAACTGTTTATATATATGTATATATAATCACATGTAACTACACAGTATACATATACATATATATATATACAACCTTCTAAGTCCATTTAGCATTGCTGATACGCATGTATCCAGGGTTGATCCCTAGAGGTCAGATATACTATGTGGGTGATTCTCATTCTCTCCATAATATATTGTCTCATTTTGTAGTAGTTATTTGATAATTTTATACAATGCATCTTGATCATATTCATGACTTCCCTCCAACTCCACCAAGATCCATTGCTACTCTATATCTACCCAGCTCTGTATCCAATCTTTGGAAACTCCAAAGAACAGCATGTTGTGCCCATTTGTTCTAAGATGGCCTTCACTGGAGGATCCAACCCATCAGGGACTGGATCTTAAACAACAGTGACTCACCCACTTCCAGTAGTTACCAATGGACAGGAGCTGATTTTATAGGAGTGATGCTTTGGTTCTACGTCTCCTCTCCATATTGGAATTTTGTATAGGCTTTTTCTGCAGAGGTCTTGTTCCTATCAACCACTGTGAATTCACATGTGCAACCACACTTCTGTATACACAAAGCCTACTGATTCTTGTAGTCATTCACAGCCTAAACTTCTGACTTTCTTTAGTTCTGTGAGACTTTAAAAGTTATCCGGCTTCTAATTAAATAGCCCCTCTGCTTTTGTTTCACAGTTTTATGGAGCACTTCTGCCAGATACTTCTACTATATGGACTGAGGAACTCATATTGCCTTTCTTATCACAACATATGGAAAGATCCTAAAACTTAGTCAAAATAAACTTTCCTCCTCTAGGTTGATTTGTCCATGTGTTATTGAATAGGGACATAATAGAGATGAATATACTCACTTGTGCTTTCATGTTTTTCTTTTCTTTTAAACTAGATTATACTTATGACAGAAACCACAAAATACTTGTTATTATGCATTTGGATTATTTTGCTTTATATGATGATGTCCAGTTACATGAATTACCTAAAAGTTACATAATTTAATTTTAAAATATAACACTAATATAATCAGTCAAATATATAATGAAACTAATTATGTAACAGTCCAAGTCAGAGAAGCTGAACACCTCAAGGCTGAGACTGGGAAGGGATGCACACCAAAGGTAATGTAAAGAGTGACCAGAATGGTCAGGAAACAGAATCAAGGTTTGTGGTTTCTGTGTAGATTAGTATATACCAGATCATCAAACAGTAGTCATAGACAAATTCTGTAAGGGGATATTTTTAAGCAAGTTAAGCAGCTAGTAAAAATATGTAGGCAATTCAAAGGATACTTATACAAATCACTCCCACACCCAGGGCTCAGTGAACATTGCAGAGGAGGGGGAAGAAAATTTATGAATCATAGAACCAAGATGTTTGCTGGGTGAGTGTGTCTTCTAGTAATGCCAGAAGCTACACCCATAAAGTGAAATAATATTTAAGAACATACATGTAGATTCATATATATATATATATATGTTTAGTAACAGTTACTGTAAAAAGATGCAATGGGTTTGAAATATATTGAGGAGACATAAAAGAGAGCTTGCAAGGGAAACAGGAAGAGAAATTATATAATTATATTATGATATCAAAAATAAAAGAAAGCATAATAAATGTCTCGGTAACTATTTAGTGGCTCTTGTTGCATGCATAAGATCTAGAGAAAATCAAGTCAGACAAAGTCCTAGCATGGGTAGGGAAAAGATTCATTAAATATCATCTTTAGCTATGGTAGCATTAACAGATGGTAGTTGCTAGAGGAAAAAAAGTCCCTTAACTTTGGAGATGAATTCCCTAATGGGTTTTCAATGTTCCAGTAGATGGTATTACATATTCATTCTGAAATCAGTAAGTGGATGTGATTAAAATAAACAAACAAAAATAGCTAGCGGAAATGAAAATAAGACGTGTTTGGAGAGAAAGGGAAGAAATTTGAGGAGAAGATATTGGAGTAGGATTTCGTTTTATAATTTTTATTGCTTTATAAATAATACCATTCAAAATTTCCACTTCCTCCCCTCCTTCCATTTCCCTTCCACTCCCCCACTTACCATCCCCCTTCCAGTCCTAAGATAGTAGGATTTCTACAAACACATGTACCAAATTCTCAATTTAAAAATTGTTTTAATATCTACGTGAGGCATCCATCCTGTGAAAATGATGATCTGATCTTGTGGTTTTTATTCATTTGATCTTGGATATTTTACTTATTTTATCTTGAGTATTCACTCATTTTTATGGAAGAGATTAAATTAACCTGATATAAGTAGAAGATTTTGAAATTAATGCAGAGGCAACAAACAGATCACACAGCCAGAATTGTAGTAAGTATATTACTCCTAGTATACAGTATCTAGGTAGGAACAGACACCCAAAATGAGGTGTTTATTTTTAGGTGATATGTCAGTCCCTCAGAAAGGAATACTGCAATAGCTGTTTGGTTTCTGAATTCCACAGTTTCACACTATTTCTTGAACCTAATGTAAAAGAGTGGAGATTAGGAAAAGTAAATATCAGGCTGCACATCCTCTTGTTCCACAGAAGTATAGAATCACCTAAGGACTTGTAAGAATGCCAGTTATTGGACCCCAAACTCCAACCAAATGGAAATCAGCTCCAAAATGAGCATCAACAATCCTGCAATTTCTATGATCTACCAAGTCCTCCAATACATTTTAAAATTTAGGAATTTCTACATTGGAAAATATTTTATAATTAGATAAGTTAGAAATAAATCAGAAAATAAGTTAGAAAATGTTTTATTTTGATTTTCTATGCCTCCATTCTTGTTCTTCAACATCTTCCCTGTAATTTGCCCTCTCAGCCCAATTTTCATTGGGTACTAGCCTATTTACACATTGTGCCACGTGCTAAGAATGAAATTAAATGGCATGGCTTTATATCTTCATAATTTTTTACTTTCTAACACATGACTGGCAAATCAAAATCATGAAATGCATATTATTCTTTTGGAAGTACTTTTCCAAAACTCTTTCATGTCAGGTAATTAGAAAGCAAAAGAAATAACATTAAGAGGAAAAGTGTAAGGTATAGGCCCATAAATGCATATGAAAATAAGAACATTCTATTACTTCTCAGAAAATACAATTCTAAGTAAAATTATAGCTACATTAACTTTCTTAGGAGAAATGACCCTACAAAAATTAGTCATATTCTTTCTGGAAGATATACATTTGCCCATAAAACCATAAATCATCTACAGTTTGCTTACTCTCACAAGATTCCAATTAAATTTAGTCTTCAGACTTGTATTTTTATAGTAGTGTGTTTGTAGAGGTGTGTATAGGCACACACATACAAAGCTTCTGTGTAGAGGTCAAAGAACAACTTGCATGAGGAAGTTCTATCCCTCTACCAGTAGGATGAGATTTGATTACAACACATTTATTTATTTATTTATTTATTTATTTATTTGACTATTTATTTACTGTGTCTGTGTATTTGTATACTCCCACATGTCATGGCTTATAAATGGAACTCAGAGAACAAATTATAGGAGTTCTCTCGTTCCATAATATGGAACTTATAGGGTAAATAAGGTTATTGGGTTTAGCAGTAAGCACATTTATCAACTGAGACATCTCACTGACCTGAAATCAGGTCATATTTTCAGGACTAGCAATCAGTCTATTAATGGTATTAAGTCTAGCTCTGATATACAGTGAAGTCACTTAATAGGCCTGAGGAAGGACAATTAATGTTCTGTCTCTTCTACCTTGACTAGAAATTACCCTTGAATTAGTATACTATTCCTCATATCTGGAATAAAAGAAGTTTTATGAAGGACTGATGGAACCCCAAGTTTCTTCAAACATATTCTCCTCTATAAAAATACTTATAATGAAAAACAACTCTATTCATTGTTCTATAGCAATGCTATTAGGACCTTTGTGCTGTCAGGTCTGAAGATACCATCACTAATAAGTGATAACTTTCTCACAATCATTCCAAATTACAAATATTATACCAATAAGTCAAGTATCTATATAATGGTATCATATCTACTGAGTGATGTTTCCCTCATGGACATATGTACTGTGACAAACAGGAAATAAATGTCTACCACATTGCTTCACATTGTACTAAGAGTTAGATGCAATTTTCATGGACCCAGTTATGCACTTTGGTGAAAACTACTGTCCACATTTAAATTGCATGTTAATATTGTTTAATATTTTCCTAATGAGTTCATTTCCTATATATCCACTACTGTGACTGCCCTACAACAAAATTGCCTTAAACAGCAATCTCTGGTTGAGTTTTCTTTCGTGAAACTCAGGAATATAAACTATGTAAAACACCTGGAATCATGTAATTTACCCACAGAAAATGACATAATTGTGAAGTTCTGACACAATTAATACATAATGCTCATGTTGTACTATTAGAAGCAGACAGTATGAGAAGATTAAGTATTCTAATTCACTAGATATTGCATCAGTTCACTTACTCTAGAAGTTGAAGTCCAAATAAGTGAAATATCACAGAAAAGAAGCCATCCTGTGAAAGAATTTCCTCAAGGCTTCCTTCATATCCCTGTTCCTTAGACTATAAATAAAGGGGTTCAGCATCTGAGGGACCACAGAATACATCACTGAAGCCACCGCAGTCTTCCTGGGTGAGTCTATAATGGCAGATGTAATATATACCCCAAAGCCTGTCCCATAGAACAAGGACACAACCAACAAATGAGACCCACATGTAGAAAAGGCTTTATACTTTCCTTCTGATGATGACATTCTCAAAACAGAGGAAGTGATGTGAACATAAGAAAATATGATTCCAGAGAGAGGAACACCAACAAATATGCAGGATGAAATATATATCAGGATGTTATCAATGAGAATATCAGAACAGGCCAGCTTGAGGATCTGGGGAAGTTCACAGAAGAAACTTGGTATTTCCAGGTGTATGCAGAATGACAGTTGTAGCACCATCAGGCTGTGCATCAAAGAATCCAAAACACTAATTAGCAGGGACAATACAACCAGCAGGACACATAACCAGGGTTCCATGATGACTGTGTACCTCAGGAGGTGACAAATAGCCATATAGCGGTCATAAGCCATTGCTGCAAGGAGACAGTTTTCCATGCCACCAAAAATTAAAACAAAGCTCATTTGAGTGAGGCAGCTTCTGTAGGTGATGCTCTATTTTCTTGTATGTTGACCAGCATCTTTGGGATTGTGCTTGTGCTAAAACAGATGTCATTTAAAGACAGGTTGGAGAGAAATAAGTACATGGGGGTGTGAAGATGAGTCTAATCTGGAAATCAAAATTATGAGTAGGTTTCCTAGGACAGTGACCAGGTACATGATAAGGAACAAGCAGACCACGACAGGCTGCAGTCCTAGGTCATCTGTCAATCCCAGAAGAAGGAATCCTAGAAATGCTGTTTGGTTTCTCTTTTGCATGTTATTAGTTAATCTGATAGAGGTGGTAATAGGTGAGAAAAGTTTGTATCAGAAACAGCAGTCATATTTAAAATGTCACTAGAATACTGAAGTTTGGAGTTAGGTTCAATGTTTAAAGCACTTGTTGCACAAGCAGGAGTCTCAAATTCAGACCTCTAGACCCCACACATAGACCAGGTTGCTGTAGCAGTCAACTTGTAATCCAGTCTCAGATGTCTCTGAGTGTGTGTCCTTGGGAAATGAAAATGAGCAAGGTCCTGATTATGAAGAATCTGTACCTCATCAAACTTTTCAAGAGAGATCATCACAGACTGCCTCCTAGCATGTCCCTGGGTGATTCAAAATTCAAAGAACTTCATTAGCAAATATTTGTTCTAATATTTTCACCCCATGAGTGCACACCCTCAGAGAACGTATGAGAGTGAAATTCATATGACCTAATTTATGATTCCAAGAGCCTGCCTTCCAGTGTTTGAAGGTCTCTTTTACACTTCCTTCCATAGCACATGCTTTGAGCATATAATACGTGACTTTTATATTAATTTTTCTATATGTTTTTATATATTTATATGTTTTATATAAACATATATGTTTTATATATTTTTCTATATGTTTGCTTCATACCATTAGTCTGACATAATTGTACATTATGAAGTGTATCCAACATATATGACTATAACAAATATATATGTGTGATATAAAAATGTAAAAGCTCAGAAATTTGTCTATTCAAGTTTCATCAATGTTTCCAGAGCACTAATACTGTTCTGCACACTTATGACCAACTGATTTTTGACAAAGAAAATAAAATTGTACACTGGAAAAATGAAAGCATTTTCAACAAATGGTACTGGTATAACTGGATTGCACTACAAAGAAAAATGCATTATTTGCAATCCCCATTAAAAATCCCAACAAAATTTTTCATAGACCTTGAGAGAATAATAACTAATTTTATATGGAAAAACAGAAAGCCCAGGATAGCCAAAACAATTCTATACAACAAAGGAACTTCCGGAGGCATTATCATCCCTGACTTCAAACTCTATTACAAAGCTACAGTATTGAAAACAGCTTGGTATTGGCAGAAAAAAAAGAGACACTGACCAATGGAATCAAATTAAAGATCCGGATATTAGTCCACAAACCTATGAACACCTAATATTTGACAAAGAAGCTAAAAGTATACA
>JAQHUG010000686.1:305669-322010 GCA_028555095.1 Dicrostonyx torquatus | reverse complement strand
TCTTGGGAATATACCCAAGAGATGCCCAATCATACTACAAAAGCATTTGTGCTACTATGTTCATAGCAGCATTATTTGTAGTAGCCAGAACCTGGAAACAACCTAGGTGCCCTTCAATGGAAGAATGGATCCAGAAAGTGTGGAATATATACACATTAGAATACTACTCTGCAGTAAAATACAATGACATCTTGAATTTTGCATGCAAATGGATGGAAATAGAAAACTCTCCCTACTTCTCCCCTTCCCCCGCCCCCGCTTCTCTCTCTCTCTCTCTCTCTCTCTCTCTCTCTCTCTCTCTCTCTCTCTCTCTCTCTCTCTCTCTCTCCTTTCTCTACTCGCTCTCTCTCCCTCCCCTCTTCTCCCCTTTTTCCTTCCCCTCAATAACACACCTAATAAATGTTCGACTTTATTCTGCATGGCATACCTATCCGTGTCTCTGTCTCTTGCCCGCCTGCCATGTGTCGCCCTGCCTGGGACCAGCCACCACTTGGGGACTGGCAGCTCTCAGGTCCGGCTGCCTGCTGCCACATGGCCTGCTACCACGGCTTGGGGACCTACAACATTTCTGTTGCCTGCTGCCACCGGGGATCCTGCAGCGGTTTTTAATTTTTCCATTACAGTAGTGATATAAGATCTTAGTCTAGGAGACTAACTGCTTGTGTTTTAACGCTGAGAGATAACAGAAAGAATGTAATTGATCATATGGTTGGCTCTGGAGACAGCTAATCCTTTTTTACACAAACACCATGAGAATGGGCGCCTGCTGGCAGGCTGTTCCACTACCTTTACTACCCACTGGACACTATAACCTACAAAACCCTCTCTGCTGACCAAACCCACTCAACCCTTCATGCTCCACGCTGGCCAAACATTCTCCTCAAGATCAGCAGTCCCTAGAGACAAAAGCACCACCTTCACTAATTGGAAGAAAAGATAAGTGATTGATATTCCTGAAAACTGCTCCAATCCCTAGACCCTAAGCCCCACGGCATATTCCATCCCAGCCACAACAGCCAGCTAACAGGTAAAAGTCCTGCTGACAGGCTGCTCCACCATTATCCCCACCCACTGAATCCTGTAATTTCCAAGACCCACTTTGTTTCCCAGACACCCTGAACCCCTCACCCTCCTCCTAGCCAAACATCCCATCCTGTACCAAATGGAAAAAGAGGTAAGTGACTATTCTCCAAGCTAAATTGCCTCAATCCATAGGCTTTAAGCCCCAGCGTACACTCCTTGCACTTCCATCTCAGCCTCAGGAGTCAGCTAGAATGCTAGAGTCCTGTTGGAAGGCTGCTCCACTGTCCCTACCAATTGGACACTACAACCTAAAAGATCCACTCCTCTGCCCAAACCCGCTGAATCCTTCACCCTCCCACTGTCTAAACATTGCCTGCAAGATCAGCAGCCACTAGATATACAAGGGTCATCAACACAAATTGGAAGAAGAGATGGGTCAATACCAGTATAATAATACATTCAAAACCATCAGAAGCAATATGGTACCACCAAGACCTAGTGGTTCTACAACAGCAAGACTTGACTATCCAAAGCAGATGAAGCAGAAAAAAGAATGACTTTAAAAATAGCTTTATGAAGATGATAGGGGCCCTTAAGGAGGGAATGAGAAATTCACTTAAAAATCAAGGAAAAGACAAGCAAAAATTCAAAGAAATAAACAAATCTCTTTAAAAAAAAAGCCAGAAAAAAAATCAAACAAGTGAAGGGAACAGTTCAAGACTTGAAAATTGAAATAGATGCAATAAAGAAAACACAAACTTAGGTAATTCTGGAAATGGAGAGTCTGGGTAATATAACAGGAGCTACAGATAAAAGCATAACCAACAGAATACAAAAGATGAAAAAAATCAATTTCTGGCATTAAATATATAATAATAGAAGTAGATTCATCCATCAAAGAAAATGTCAGATCCAAAAAATTCTTTTTTTGTTTGTTTTTGTTTTGTTTTTTCAAGACAAGGTTTCTCTGTAGCTTTGAAGTCTGTCCTGGAACTAGCTCTAGTAGACCAGGCTGTCTTCAAACTCACAGATATCCATCTGCTTCTGCCTCCCAAGTGCTTGGATTAAAGGCTTGTGCCACCAACACCCAGCGAATCCAACAAATTCTTGAAAAATCCAAAAATCTGGGACACCATGAAAAGACCAATCTTAAGAATAATAGAGATTGGAGAAGAATTCCAGATCAAAGGTACAGAAAATGTATGCAACAAAACCAGAGAAAAAACTTTCCCAACCTATAAGGATATAAAAAGCTTACAGAAAAAAAAAGACAAGAAAATTTCCAGCCTATTAAAATGCAAAAAGCTTATCAAACACCAAATAGACTTGCAATAGACATTTGCACTGATACGGATCTTGCTTTACTGATACAAATTTAAGGTCAATTTTTCTATACGTATATGTATCTTTGTTCTTGATTAAAATATTGTGTTTGTGCAGCTCATTTAAAAATGCAATGTCTAATTAAGAAATACAGGTAAATAGAGTCATTTATAGTACTCAAGCTTTTGGTCATGTTGGTTAGATTTTCTAGATGTGCAGAAATGTACTTCAGATAGATAGGGATTCTTCAAATCTTTCTAAGGCTACAGAATATGACATTTAAAGTGTTTTAAGAATTTAGGGCTTATCATGACAATGAGACACATATGATCCTGGTAGCACCAATTACTTCAAGAGGAAGATGGGCATCAAAAAGGCTCCTTATGGAGTTGCTTAGCCATTTGAGCAAGAAACTGCTCTTGCCTGGACTACTTGATGAACTAGGCATGCAGGACGCACAGAGAAATGACTGCTGAATTTGCCTAAACATGAGATGATTCTTCAGGGTTCCTACTACATAAAAGAGTCTGCCAGATATTCTGCAGGACACAGAAGAAAAGGACTGACAAACTGCTAATATAGGCAGAACTGTCTTTGAAATTTTTTGCTTCATGTAAAAGTCTGCTGGATACTATGGGCCTGTAGGCTGAAGATGGATGCCCAATGGTGCAGAAGAACTTTGAGTGACTGTCCAGAAAGCAAGATGTCTCTGTCAATTCTAGAATTTTTGAAGTTGCTTTCAATGCACTTCCTGTTAACTTAGGTAATATTATATCCATCTGAGTCTTTGATGGATCTGAAGAATAGTTATAGTTTTCCTTAGTTGTAATAAAAGATAAAGTAGATATAAATATTGTAACTGTAATTCTTGCATGATAACTTTTATTACATGTAATTTTTCTGTGTTAATGTTAAAACCTTCCTTTTATTTAAACAGAAAAGGGGAGGAGATGTGGAATTCCCCTCTTTATGCTGTGAATATGATTCTTTAATAAATAAATAAAACTGACTTGGCCTGCTGATAGGGCAGAACTTAGGTAGACAAGGAAAACTAAACTGAATGCTGGAAGAAAGTCAGAGTCAGAGAGAAGCCATGAAGCCACTGCCATGTGGCAATACACAAATTAATGAAGATGGGTTAAATTAATATGTAAGAGTTAGCCAATAAGGAGCTAAAGCTAATGGGCCAAACAGTGATTTAATTAATACAGTTCCGTGTGATTATTTCAGGGATAAGTGGCCAAGAACTAACTAGCACCTCCATATTACATAGATTGGAACCCAAAATAACCCCACTATATAGTAATCAAAACACTAAACATTCAGAGTAAAGACAGAATACTAAGAGCTGCAAAGGACAAAGGACAAGTATCATATAAAGGCAAACCTATCAGAATTACACTCAGCTTCTCAATGAAGACTGTGAAAGTCATAAGGTCATGAACAGGCGTTTCAAAGACAGAAAGAGACCATTAATACCAGCCCAGAGTACTACATATAGCAAAACTTTCAATCACTATAGATGGAGAAAGCAAGATATTCCATGATAAATCCAGATTTAAACAATATTTATTCACAAATCCAGTACTACAGAAAGTATTAGAAGGAAAACTCCAACCCATGAAAGCTAGACACACCCAGAAAAACACAGGCAATGGATAATATCACACCAGCAAATACCAAGGAAGGGAAACACACACTACCACCACCAACAACAAAAAACAGTAATTAACAATCACTGGCATTAATATCTCTTAAGATAAATTGACTCAATTGGACTATGAAAGGACATAGGCTAACAGAATAGCTACAAAAAGAGGATCCATCCTTGAAATTCATAAAAGAAATATACCTTAAATTCAAAACAAATGTTATCTCAGAATAAAGGGTTGGGAAAAGATTTTCCAATCAAATGGACATAATAAATAAGTTGGTGTAGCTATCCTAATATCTAACAAAATAAACTTCAAACTAAAATTAATCAAAGACATAGAAGGATATTTTATATTGATCACAGGAAAATTTCATCAAGATGAAGTCTCTCTTATCAACATTTGTGCCCCAAAAACAAGGTCACCCACTATTGGGGGAGGGTGCTAGTTAGTTCCTGGACGCTTAGCACAGAAATAGTCACACAGAAACTGTATTAATTGAATCACTGCTTGGCCCCATTGGCTCTAGCTTCTTTTTTTTCATTTTTATTACTTCATAAATAATACCAATTAGCTCTAACTTCTTATTGGCTAACTCTTACATCTTAATTTAACTCATTTCCATTATTCTGTGCATCACCACGAGGTCGAGGATTACAAGCAAAGTTTCAGCATGTCTGTCTCCAGCTGTGGCAGCTCCATGGCTTTTCCCTGACTTTGCCCTTTTTCTCCCAGCATTCAGCTTAGTTTTCAACCCCCACCACCTTCCTAGTTCTGTTCCCCTATACTTCTGTTATAGGCTCAAAGCAGTTTCTTTATTTATCAATGATACTCAAACATACAGGGGGAAATCCCACATCAACCCACATTTATAAAAGAAACATTAGTAAAGCTTAATGGGCACATCAAACAACAATCAATAGTAGTGAGAGACTTCAACATCCCACTCTCACAAATGGACAGATCTGCCATCCAGAAAATTAACAGAGACATAAGAAAACAGATGTTATGACCAATTTGGCTTAACAGAAATCTATAGAACATTCCACCTACACAAAAAAGAATTCCTTCTTCCTAGCACCTTATGGAACCTTCTCTAAAATTGACCACATAGTCAGTCACAAAGAAAATCTCAACAGATACAAAAAAAAAGGAATAAACCACTGTATATTATTGGATCACCATGGGTTAAAGTTAGAATTAAAAAACAACACAAGCTAAAGAAAGTCTACAGACACAATGAAACTGAATATTTCTCATCTGAATTATTACTGAGTCAAGGAAGAAATAAAGAAATTAAATTCCTAGAGTTCAATTAAAAATGAAGCAACAACATAGAAAACCTTTTGGGATTCTATGAAAGAAGTGTTCAGTGGAACATAAAGAAATCTTACACTAAAGACTTGACAGCACAATTGAAAGCTCTAGAACAAAGGAACCAGATTCACCAGGAGGAGAGGATAACAGGAAATAATCAAACTCAGGTCTGAAATCACTAAAATAGAAACAAAAAGAACAGTACAGAGAACCAATGAAACAAAACGCTGGTTCTTTGAGAAAATCAACAAGATACATAAAACCGTATCCAAACTAACCAAAAGGGAGAGAGGGAATATCCAAATTATCAAAGTCAGAAATGAAAAGGGGGACGTAAAAACAGACACTGAGAAAACCCAGAGATTTGTCAAGTTATACTTCAAAACTCCACAAAATTGGAAAATTTAAAAGAAATGGACAATTTTCTGGATAGGCATCATATAGAAGACTTAAATCAAGACCAGACAAACAATTTAATTCTTGGTAGGTGCAGTGGACTTTATTGATGTTATTCAAGAGAGTACAGCTCCCTAAGTCCCTCCTGTTATTCTGGGGGTCTAGGTTGGAAACTGTGAGGGAGACACTCAGGAATAGAAGTTGAGTTAGGACAGTGACTGTTCAGCATCCAAAGGCTTCTCTCTTGTTCTGAGTCTGTGCTGATATGGGTAGTCGAGGATGGGCTTCTTACTACTTGGAGGCCATGTAGACTGCCATGTCCACCACCCTGTTACTGTTGCTGAATTAATTGTCATACCAGGATATGACTTTACAAAGTTGTCATTGAGAACTATGCCATCCCCAGCATCAAAGATGAAAGAGTGGGCATCACTGTTAAAGTCACAGGAGACAACTTGGTACTCAGTGTAACCCAGGATGCCCTCTAGTGGGCCTTCAGATGCCTGTTTCACCACCTTATTGATGTCTTTATACTTGGTAGCTTTTTCCAGACGGCATGTCAGATCCACAATGGACACATTGGGGGTAGGAACATGGAAGGTCATTACCGTGAGCTTCCCATTCAGCTCTGGTATGACCTTGTCCACAGCCTTGGCAGCACCACTTTATGTAGGAATGATGTTCTGGGCAGTCTAACAGCCATCACACCACAGCTACCCAGAGGTCTATCCACAATCTTCAGTGTGGCAGTGAAGATATGGACTATGGTCATGAGTCCTTTCACTATGCCAAAATTGTCATGGATGACCTTGGTCAAGGGGGCTAAGTATTATGTACGGGAGGTGACATGAATTAATGGGTACCAAGTGTGTGCAGGTTTATGTAGGTGCCCATAATGGCTAAAAGATGGCTGATACCCTAGAGTTTTTGACTTTGTAAGCCTTTTGATGTAGGTACTGGGAACTGAACCTGGATCTGCTGCAAAAGCAGTAAAGGCTCATATCCTCTGGGCTACCTCTTAGCTTCTAATAATGATCTCTAATCCCTGAGAGAGAAATATACTTCCAAGTATCACTGTAAATAACCATAGGGAGAAAAAGAAAATAAGGTAAGAATTGATGCTTTATTAGACTACATTTTCTCTATAATTTTCGTTCCTAGGCTTTTTTTCAGTCATAGTTTTTTTCTAATTACATCAGGAACAAACATTTACAACCTAGTTTTAAAAAAAACTACAGAAAGAACTGTTTTGTATTTATTTTTGTTATTCAAGGTGACATTCTGCAACAATATTAACAGATATGGATGTCTGTCACTTTATCATTGCTACTAAACCATCCAAGAACTTGTTTTTGTTGCTGTTTATCTTTTTTCTTACAATTAAGGGACCCAGCACTCATGACCTTTTGCATTTGCAAACATGTGCTCTGCTGCTGGGATTCCTTTTTGTCCTATTTTCATTATGTTGGTGGCTTTTCTTGAATTATGCCAGAACACTAAATATTGGAAGTAACAAGTGACAATACACAGGTCACTCCAAACTAAAGAAAACTAAGATGATTGAAATGGTTTAGAAAATTTATGGGCACTTGTTTTCACAAAATGTTTTATACATGTACTTTCTAAGATTTGCATACATTCCATAGTGAGGCCTTCCAAAAAATAATAATAGAACACGCTGGCTAGATTTTGTCAGCTTGACACAAACTATAGTCATCTTAAGAGAAAAAAAAACCTTAACTAAAAAATTTTCTCCATCAGACTGATCTGTAGGCAAGTCTGTGAAGCATTGCTTGATGAATCACAGGAAGCGCAAGTCTATCATGGGCAATGCTACTCCTGGGCAAGTCATCATGGGATATATAATAAAGCAGGATGAGCAAGTCACTGGGAGAAATTTATTAAGCAACACTCTGAGAGATACTGTTTCAGATCCTGCCTCCAGGTTCCTACCTTGAGTTCCTACCCTAAATTCTCTTAGTACTGAATTGTAACTTGCAAGATAAATAAACCCTATCCCTCCAAGAGAGAAAATAAGTGACCATCTTCTCCACAAAGCTAAAATTTACATAAAAATAAGTGATTTTGCAGGAAGATTATAAGTGTTTAAAAATTTACAATAAAATACTAAACTTTTGTAATCATTCTTCACACTTGTATATGCAAAAGCCATATTTTAGAGCACAATTCAGAACCAGTTTTTCTGGAGTTATTATTTAGATAGTGAATTCTTTGCAACTAAAAGTATAACTTTAGTTTATCTAGACGTAACATGTCTACCACCATCACCGTCCTTGGAAACCTTCTCATCATTCTGGCTACTAGTAATGACTCATCTCCATACTCCTACATAGTTTTTTCTCTCTAATCTTTTACTGGTAGACATCTATATAAGCTCAACCAACATTCAAAAGATGCTAGTAAACATGCAGGCACAGGATATGAGCATCACTTATGCAGGCTGCCTCAATCAGGTCTGCTTTACTTTGGAATTTTCTTTCTTAGAAAACACTTTTTGCTGTGATAGCCTATGACTGATATGCAGTCATTTGCCACCTTCTGAGCTACAGTCATCTTAAACCTTTCTTTTACAGTTGGTTAATTTTATTGCTCCTGCTCATTAGCCTTGTGTGCTGGCTAGTTTTATGTCAACTTAACAAAACTAGAGTTATCTGAAAGAAAGATAATCAGTTTAGAAAATGCCTCCATAACATCTGGCAGTAGGGCATTTTCTTAACTAGTGGTTGACAGGGGAGGGCCTGACCCATTATGAGTCATGCCATCCTGCAGTTGCCGGTCCTGGATTATGTAAAAAGCAGGTTGATTGAGTATCTTTTGGATATATGTACAAAAGTGGTAGAGTTGAGTCTTGAGGTAGATCAATTCCAATTTTCTGAGAAAGCACAACAATAATTTTGAAAGTGACTGACAATTCTGTATTCCCACCCGCTGTGGGGGAGTGTTCACCTGGTTTCACATTCTCTTCAGCATAAGCAGTCATTTGTGGCTTTAGTCTTAGCCATTCTGCAGGTGAAAAATGAAACCTCAGAGTCATTTTGATTTGCATTTCCCTGATGACTAAGTATGTTGAACATTTCTTTAATTGTATCTCTGCCACTTTAAATTCTTCTGTTGAGAATACTGTTTACTAGTGTTCTATTCAGAAAGTTGCTCCTGTGCCAATGAATTCAAGGCTATTTTCCACTTCCTCTTCTATTAGGTACAGTGCAAATGGATCTAGGTTGAAGTCCTTGATCCACTTGGACTTGAGTTTTGTACAGCATGATAGATATGGCTATATTTATATGGTAACATCCAGCTGTGCAGCACCATTTATTGAAGATGCTTTCTTTTTCTATTGTATACTTTTTGTTTCTTTAAAAAAATCAGGTGTCCATAGATGTGTGGATTTATGTCTGCAACTTTAGTTCTATTTTATTGATCATCTCTTGTTTGTTTTTATGCCAGTACCATGCTGTTTTTATTATTATACATCTATAGTAGAATTTGAAATTAAGGATAGTGATAATTCCAGATTATGAGTCTAGTCCCAAATCCATACTGTAAGAGTGAGCCAACTCCTGATACTGCCAGGAGTGCCAGGACCTAAAGCCTAGATGGCAAGAGACCTAGTATAGAACCAAACACAATTGAGAAAAATTTCAATGTATTGATACCTAATGATAGTCTGCTATCCCCATAGATTGGTGACTATACTAATTGTTATCAGAGAGTCTTCATCCAGTAACTGACAGAAACAGATGAAGAGACGCACAGCCATGCATTGGACTGAGTTTGAGAAATCCTGCTGAAGAGAGGGAGGAAGGATAGTCTGAGCCAAAAAGGCTCAATGACATCACAAGGAAACCCAGAGAAACAATTAACATGGGCTCAAAGGAGCTCACAGAGAATTAATGGACAGCTAGGAAGCCTATGTGGGACCAACCTACTCCCTCTACATATGGGTGACATTTGTGTAACTTGGTCTACTCTGTGGTACTCCTATTGGTCACAGCAGGTGCTGTCTCTAATGTTTTGACTGACCTTTGGGAACCTATTCCTCCTACCAGGTTACCTTGCTCAGACTTACAACAAGAGGAGGATCTGAGTCCTACTGTTACTTGCTATGACATGCTTTTTAGGTACCCATGGGAAGCTTACCCCATTCTGAACAGAAACTGATGAGAAATGGATTGGGTGGGCACTTATTCAGTCAGCATCCTCAAACATTTTCTCCTAAAGAAGCAGAAAAAAAAATCTAAATATTATTTATTTTTACCTTTACTTTGTGGCCTTATTTGGATTTTATATTCTGGTTCCTGATATTTGATAAGCTGGTTTAGAAATGAAGATAATTTTTTTTCTCAGTTTACAGAAGCAGAGCAGGAGCTAGTGGCTTGAGATTAATTGAATTTTAAAATATAAAAATATGCAATTTAATGTCAAATAGTTTTTACATTAAATTATTAAGTACAATACCCTGTGTGTCTAATAATGTTTAATAATATGCACAGGTATGTAAGATAGCATTGCAAGACTTTTCTAAGTGGATATAAAAACAATATTGATCGACACTAAGTAGTTAAATCCAATATTCCAGAGAGTCCAGATTTACAATGTACATGCTATTTTATTAGAATTACTTACAGGACCAAAATTCACAGCTGTTCATCACATTCCTAATTTGTATGGCTCTAGGAAACATTGTTGCAAACATAGAAGTGACTATAGGCTGAAGCATCTTAAAGTATTTATAAAATTAAACCAGAGGAAATTGCATGGCTTTGGGTGCTTCATCTGGATTTTCACTGCTCTTGGGAAACACTGTAGTCATTAAAAAACGAACTGCTTCCCTATAGGCTGGCTTAGAGAACACGTAAAGGGCATCAAGCTGTAGAATAAAGTCTAATTCTGTGATGTTTAATACAGTTTCTCATGTTGTGATGATCCCCAACCATAAAATTATTTTCATTGCTATTTCATAAGAGTAATTTTGCTACTGTTATGAATTGCAGTATAAATATCTGATATGCTGAATTTTTGACATGAAAAGATGGTGAAATAGTTGTCTAGCCCACAAAGGGGTTGCAACCCACAGGTTGAGAATCTTTGATTTGATTATATTTAATCTCTTTTTATCTGTTTGCCCTCCTTCTTTCTTGTTTCATGAATCTCCCATGAAATAGCTGTTGGGAGAGGCCCCTTATTCATTCCCCAGCCAACCAGATCACGAGATAATCACACAGAAACTATAATACTTAAATTACTGCTTGGCCAATAACTTAAGTGTATTGCTAGGTAGCTCTTATATCTTAAATTAATCCATTTCTATTAATCTGTATATTGCCATGTGGCTGTGGTTTACTGACAAGGTTCCAGCGTTTATGTCTCAGGCAGTGGCATGGCTTCTTCTGACTCTACCTTCTTTTTCCCAGCATTCCGTTTAGTTTTCTCGCCTAGGTCTACTCTGCCCTATCACAGGCTAAATTTGTTTCTTTATTCATTAACCAATAAAAGCAACACATATACAGAAGAATTTCCCACATCATATGTCATACTGTCATTTACTCCAGAATAGAGGAAAATGTTGAATATTAGAATAATTAGATGCTGCACAGGTCACAGCATCAGATACTTCAATTTAGAATGATATAGAAACTCATCCAGACAATATGTTCTCCATTTCCAGATGAAAGTCTATTATGTTAATCATCAAAGCAATCTACATGACCTAAATAATGATAATTCTCCTTTAACCTGTTAAAACTATCTGCCTGTTGGTTTCGTTATCTGCACTAAAAGCACAGCACCTAATGCCAATAATCTCTTAGTAGTTAGCTATCCTCCATGGAAAAAAATTACTGTTTACATAGAAAATCTTTTGTATAATTTCACTTTCTTCCTTTGTACTGTCTCTTGGTTAAGCATTAGTATGCTTTCATGTGTATATTTTAATGTCTTAACTGTAAAACTGGCAAGAAACTTAAGTTAAACAAATACTAACACATCCAACAACCTCCTGCCTTGATCATCAGCAGGCCCAGGGTGTACATGAAACATGACATTCTGGGGATTGGTATCTCCAGAAAAAAATTAAGACTTTAGCAATTTAAGATTTTCAGAATTGATATGCAATTTGTTAATGGTATTGATAGGCCAGAAAGATCAAACTGAGTAAGAACTTAATTGTCTACTTATTTAGCATATATAAACTAAGATGATTTCCACATAAGGATGTCCTATCTGTTGCTGAACAGTAGGCCCAATGTCTTTGATAGACATTTTTTCTCAGTTTATTTAGTTTATCTTACCAGATTTGTGGTAACAACATGTGCACCAATAAGACAAGTTCTGCCTCATGTCAATAATAATTCAGTTAAAAGATACAAGTTAATAGTTGAAGAAGAAAACGGATATTGATTCAATAAATTCATGATGGAAAGAGTGGAGTGACAAAGAGCCTACATCGTCTTCTGGGTCCTACAATGAGGTTGCAGTCTAAATATAATCTAAGAAATAAGTATAACTGAGTAGTTGGTTAAGATGCATTCCCTTGCCTATCAATATGTCAGCTTTAAATCCCTCCTACGAAGTTACCTGCTGTTAGCTTTTCATTTGCCAACCAAAACAGAAACACTGCAACAGTGCATTTTTTGTTTTATCCAAAAAAATGTACATTTTATATTTCTGAAATTATAATAAATAACTTCCCCTTCTCTTCCCTTTTATTCCTCACATGTATTCTTTGGTTCTCTCAAATAATGCAGAACTTCTACCATAGACTAAAATCTATACACAACTAGAAGAATGTTGCAAGCAGGGGAAACAGTATTAGCCAGGCAACATCACAATGTTCAGTTAGTCCTAAAAACATACATAAGATATCATACAAACTGATCAAAGTAGAACACTGCTCTGCAGTCTTAATGAGATGGACATGAAAGCAGACATAAGCAACACATTAAAATATATATTCAAATATGAAATTCAAATAGGTCTCCTAACTAAATATATTGATATAGTTAAAATAGGGTGTTTGAATTAACTAAATTTTTAGTTTGTTATGTTTTCCAGGTCTATAAAATCAAGGTGACAGAAAATATAATGAAAAGCAAATAAGGCCTCATGGGTCAGGATATCAGGCACTCGGAATTTCTTCCATCTACAAAGTTGGTCTTTAAGGATCTACACTCTTGGGATCTTATTGAAATTATTATTTACTACCTATTAAAAAACTCTGGCTATTAAACTGTCAGGGATCTTGAGACTGTATGTATCAGTCGGTGAAATCTCCCCTTAAAAGTTCTGCAAATTCAAGAGCCTCACTTTCCTCTACAGATTGTATTTCTTCCAGGAGCACCTGATTCTGTCCTGTGTGAGCGAGGGATGAGTGCTGTTTTTTTTCCTATTGTGTGAGATGCTGAAATCATTCTCCATGAAGCCATCCAAGTAATGCACAGTGCAGAATTTAATAATTTGACAAGGGATCAGGTCTTTTACACCAGATCTATCTCAGGGAATCAATGAGAAAATTGTATGTGAAAGACTTTGAGAGGCAGGTCTACTGTGAGGATCCTGGCATTTTATTGCGGCATTTTCATTTTTCAATGTGACAAATATTCACCTTTCTTTCATTCTACTAGATATATATTACCTGTCTTCAAAGAATCCAGACCATTTCTGACAAAAAAGAAATATGTTCCTTCTCAAATGTGATAGCTGTCCTAAATAATTTTTAATATTACTATCTTTGATGATGAAAGCAAAAGTTTGGGCTACTTAGTATGCTAGCTTTCAAAATCCTCTATAGTAAAGAATCACATATTGGGTGAATTATTCAAAATTTTTTGCCAAAATTTCTGAAATGTTGGATATGTTCGTCAACAGGATCAGCCAAGTCTATGTCCAGAATAGTTTGTCATTTGGGTATGGATGGGTATGTTCTTTGTATATATACATTTCTGCCACTGTAATAATTTTACATCCTTGTAAAATCATGTTTTATGTTGTATTGGAACATGAACTGTTGGCCAGATTCTTTATAATTGGCTTTGCCCTTGTGTGATCATAGTCTGAAATACTGAGGCTAAATCAAGTAACAAATAAAATATGGGGTAAACATGACTCTTTCCTAAAAAATTACAGTCTTCTTACTCTGAGTTGCCTTGTACTTACCTTTGTGAAGATATGTGAGGAATCTGGGCAGAAAACTGAAAAATTAGAAAGCTATGATGGTCATCTTTATAGTGCTAATTTTGTGTCTAGCTGTGAAAAATATTTTAAACAAGAATCACAGAGAGTTCCTATGCATGGAACTGGTCAACAGCATTTAGAACATAGGTGGGATAATATCAAACCCAGTATAAAAACTGGAAAAAGAAGTGCAAACATGTATAATCCTAGTACAGAAAATAGGAGACAGGAGGTAGTACATGAAATGCTCCCATAAAGTCCTGGTCCAGATATACTATAGTGCTGTATCATAAAAACAGAAGAGAATTTATCTCAAGGAATTAGAAGCAAAAACATACACTTGAGACTTTCCTCTGATTTTAATAAATGCATCATACCATGCAGATGGAATGCCTCCCATATGCTCAAAAGTTTTGATTTCCTGTGGTAGTGTTTAGGGAGATTAAGAAACCTTTAGGTGGTGAATGAGGTGGGTCTCTAGGGTGGACATTGAAATTTTATAGCCAAGACCCAATTTCATCTGTAGCACACCTGGTGAACTCACTGGGCTTACAAACCATGGACACACAGATGGCCTTGGTTAAACTGAGTGGCTCACCAAACAAGCAAAAAGACATGAACATGGAACAGGGCCAGAGTCGAAAGATAGTCAGTGGGTGACAGGGTGGGAGGGAGGTATGGTGGGGTAAAAGTAACCAGAACACATTGTATAAATGAATAAAATTGTCAAAGAATAAATTTAATCAACAAAAAATGAAATATAAAACATTGTTAAGATATCTGTTAAAATGCTAACTATTCATTCTTACTGACATTCAGTAAGACAAGGGTGATTGACATAATTTTTATTTTTATTCAGGTGCACTGTGATATTGCTTTTCCTCATTATAAATTAATTAATTAGATTTCAATTTGTCCCATTTTTCCTCAAAGATTGACAAGCAACATGGAACCCCAAAACCTAACATTTGTGTTACAATTCCTTCTTCTGGGATTTACAGATGACCCAGAACTCCAGTCTCTCATCTTCAGCCTCTTCTTGTTCATATACTTGGTCACCATCCTGGGAAACCTGCTCATAATTCTAGTTATAAGCTTTGAGTCCCATCTCCATACACCCATGTACTTCTTCCTCTCTAACTTGTCCTTTAATGACATCTGTTGCAGCACAGACACAGTCATCAAGATGCTGGTGAACATCCAAGCAAATGATCAGAGCATCAGCTACACAGCCTGCCTCACACAGCTCTTCTTTGCACTTGCTGTTACATACTTTGAAAATTTTCTCCTTATGGTGATGGCCTATGACCGCTACGTAGCTATTTGTCACCCTTTGAGGTATACTACCATTATGAAACCTAACGCATGCGTTCTACTCTCACTGATTTCTCTGTTCATTAGTATTATTGGGGCCTTGATGCACACCTTGATGGTGCAGCGGCTGTCCTTCTGCACAAATCTGGAAATCCCCCACTACTTCTGTGAACTCGTTCAGGTCATCAAGCTGTCCTGTTCTGACACCCTCATTGATAACATCATGCTCCTGGTTGCAATTTGTGTATTTGGTGGTGTTCCTCTTTGTGGAATCATTTATTCCTATTATCACATTGTGTCTACAGTCTTGAAAATAGCATCACTGGAGGGAAAATGCAAAGCTTTTTCTACTTGTGGGACTCACTTGTCAGTGGTTTTCTTATTTTATGGGGCTGGTTCTATGGTATGTATCAGCTCTACAACGAGTGCCTTACCAAGAAAATCTGCAGTGGCTTCAGTGATGTATTCTGTGTTTCCTCAAATGATAAACCCTTTTATCTACAGTTTAAGGAACAAAGACATGAGAGTTGCCATAAGAAATCTTTTAAGTTCGATCATTTCGCTTGCATAGTGTATCCTTTGTTTATGGTTTGCATGTATAGAATTAGTAGAAATGACTAAATTTCTGCTAAAGTATATACCTGAGACTTCTGTTACTATACTTTTCTGAAATCATACTTCAACAAATTGAACATATGTTTTAATTTGTCTGAATTCTGGATTTTCTTTGTGTCAACCATACTACAAGGTTTTACTCCTTTAATAACATTTTCGTTATTCAGATTTTGCAGAACATAATGCAAAGAAAAAGATTCCCGAATCAGCACATTTTATTCTTGCATATGCTCAGAAAATTTAAAAATTTAGAAATATTAATGTAGAAATTGTTTTCAGTTTCCTCACATGCATAGAATAGTATCTGAACCAATAAATAGTTCACAATGCAAACCCACTTGCCTCCAAGTCTAGGACCTCACTTAAAACCCTGACCACAAGGTAGAAGGAAAGGACTGACTTCTGCAAGTATTCTCTAAGATTCACATGCACGTTATGATTGTGTATGTACCAAACATGTATGTTGCATGCATTCATACATTTACACAAAAATAATAAAAACATGTAA